>JABUQX010080719.1:0-33571 GCA_015478945.1 Trachelipus rathkii
CACAGAAATATAGTCTGGGCCATACAAAAAATTCGATCTAAAATGCATGCAAGCCCAATTCTGTTCTAACTGAATTATGTTAAAAACATCACAAAAAAACAAAAAGTCTTGGCTCCCCGATAAAATACGAAGCCGAATCACGATCTTTGTATCAGTATTTAATACAATTTCTCGAAGCCTACTGTTCTCATAATTACCCGAAATCCCCACAACAATGGCTTAGGTTTTTTGACGATAGTCTATGGAAGACCATTAGAAAGTGGGACTTTTTTAAACAATTGAAATTAAATTTAATACTTAAGAAATGAACTCGGATTACTCGACTGGAGCGGGTTACAACTTTCTACTGTTGGTAAATGGTATCAAAGAAAAGAAAAGATCAGTACAGACTTAAAGCTTATCACTCAGCCGTATTGACGAAAGGGGAAAGTATTGGAATGTTTGCGTTGCGTTTGGAACAATTAGCCACTAAAGCGTATAACGGCTTAAGATATGCGCGAAACATCACCTCTCTCGAGGAAGCTTTCTTCTTCTAAGCTTTACCCACCAATTATGTGAAAAGACAATGTAGGGGATAGAATTGTACTTCTGGAAAACGATAGATGATCAGAACTAATTAAATACCATGCGGCGAGAGAATAGTATCTGTTGGCAGAATAAGTTTAATGATCATTGAATATTACATAAAGGAAGAGTGGAATTACCAATACGTCAAGTATTATCTTTACAAATTATAAAACCAACTGATCACAAGAAAAAAACATAACACAGAAAAATTGATCTAAACGAGACTATAGAAATAGATATTGTGAAACCTAGCTGGGCGGAAGCCTTAAACAACGAGAAAAAGGAGAATACCCAATCTCGTCAATATGAGAATCCGAGATTCAACAATTCAAATAGAGGAAGAAATATAGAATATAGTGGGAATAATGTGCAGGATAGAAATTTAAACGGATCGAATCAGAATAATCGGAATAATTGGAATAGAGGAAGGCAATTCCAAAACTCGAACGGAAATTATAAGTCACAAGCAGATAGGAGTCAATTGTGGTGTGATTATTGCGACATCCCAGGTCACATTATGGATGACTGTTATAAGTTTTGGGGGATATGTGCATATTGTAAAAAGAGGGGACATATCCGCAGTGAATGCCGATCATACGGGTTGAATGTTCAACATAAATCTTCATCGCAAGATACCCGTAAGTGCCCTTTCTGTAAAGGTCCGCACGCAGGGATTAACTGTACCACCAGACTTGATAATCGGAGCTCAAAACGCCAACAAACAAACAGTGATTCACCCTCTTCCAATCAGCCTCAAGCTCAAGGAGCAATTAGTAAAGTTTTACCAGAAGCTAAAACGGTTGCTATTAGTCATGACACGGGTGACAACCAATATCGTCATAATTCTTTAAACGGATAAGCTCCACAGGAATGAGCCAGCCTGTGGAGAACTCTTTGGAGAATATAACAGATCTCAACGAAACTAATATAGCGGCTCTTTCGATTGATATACATCAAACCCCAGTGGAAATAACAAAAAATCAAAATGTAAAAATGACTATAGAAGAAATTTCGGGTGAAGTTAGTCAAGACAATGTAGAAGCAGAACAAATGGGGTTTTTGACCCAAATGGGAGGGTTCTTTGATGAGGATTCCCAACCCACCAACTTAGATACCGCTGGTACAATAGGAGATATGATCGTCGAAATCAATCTGTGTCAGGTGGATATAAACCCTTTAATCGTTCACGCCACTATAGGCGATGACCTTAACCCTACATGGTACGAATGTTTAATTGATAGTGGAGCAGGGGTCAGTCTCATCAAAGACTCGATTACACAACAACTAAAGAATATAAAATTATATCCTTCTGAACAAGTTGGAGTTAGGGCAATACGTGGTTTTGGAAACAAGTCCCTGATACCTATAACCCACTATATAAAAACTCCATTAAGATTTCCTGGAGGATTTAGAACCTTGGATG
This sequence comes from Trachelipus rathkii, assembly GCA_015478945.1. Classification (NCBI taxonomy): domain Eukaryota; kingdom Metazoa; phylum Arthropoda; class Malacostraca; order Isopoda; family Trachelipodidae; genus Trachelipus; species Trachelipus rathkii. The sequence continues at coordinate 1,991 of JABUQX010080719.1, forward strand.
TAGAATTATTTGTTGTACCCCATGAGCACATGAACAACACCTTAATACTCGGGACTGGTGCTTTGCGGAAGAATGGGTTACAACCTGATCTACAACATAATGCATTATTTCATATGTATAGAGATGACGATGATTGGGAAGGCACGATTGATGTTGTGGCTGAAGGTGTTTCATCAAAAGAAAACCTGAAAAGTCCAGGTGAACCTCGAATCAATACTTTTTCAGTAGTAGGTACTAACATTGAGGAAATTCAATATCCTGGAAGATCAGACCTCCAGTAGAGAAATGATTCGGTTAAGAAAAGGAATAAGATCTAAACACACAAATATAATGGGCAGAATTTTGAGTAGATTCCGACTGCAGTATCAAAACCAACTTAATCAAAAATGGCTTGAATCTGTTTTTTCCGACAGCAGGGGAGAACAATGATCATGTACGCCTAATTCTGTGTGATTTTCCTGATAAGTATTGCTATGGTCACTGCATTCTTTCATAACGCTCACATAGGTAGAAACAAAATCCTTCCAGCTAATATAAAACACATATACTTTGGCATCCTGAGTGAACTCGGTTGGTCTCCAGGATGGTGGTGGCGCTGGGCTGTCCGATTTGTCAGATCCACGAAAAACATATTCGACGACCTGAAAATGACGCCCTCCAAATCGTTGGAAAATGCCTGGCAGACAGTCCGTTTGATATCTCTGTTGCACAATGGATTTATTCGTTGCCAGATTTATCCGCAATGCACACGCCGATCGATCAGGGTGATAAATACTTGTAATGAATAATTGATTGACCATTTTTCTTCCAAATGGGTGCAGGCCCCGTGGTCCTTTGAACTGATTAAAAATAGTTCCACTGTCTCACAAGCACTTCAGAATGGCGGTTTCTTTTTCGTAGCGTTTTGTTATTTTTTCAATATTTCTTTCTTTTGATCTTTTTTCCATTTTTACCATAAGTGTCTGGGGTCACCGAAATTTTGAACTGATAAGAACGGCGGAAAACGGAATTCAAACACCCGGCTCAAACTTCCAAGACGTCCTCCGGAAGAATTTAAACATCACACTCACATTACGAACAAATGTAAGAAACACTCCTCCTCTCCATCCTGCTAAGCTAATGGCAATCCTGGTGAAGATTCAATCGAAGCCTTATTTCAGTTTAAAATGTTTAAGTGAATTAACACGTCAACAATGGACGACAGAAATAGCTTCTTGCCCGTCCTGTATCTACAATCAACACTAGGCATTAGTGCTTTAACAAATGTCACCATCTGGAAATTTTTCTTTGTCAAAGCTACGCAGAACATAACACCCAAAACTTCCCCAATATTGGAGCTGAGGGGAGTTTTAAAAATTCCAGAAGGAGAATTAGGATCAGGTCAATGTAAGCAAAAAAGTTATTTACACATGTCAGAATTTCTTTTAAATGGATTAACACATGATTGACCAAAATGTAATTGAAGTGAATGATAATCAAGTGACGTATGTCATTCGTCGTAGCAACCACCTAACATCTAAATCTGAAAAAGTCCACTTTTCTAGACTTCGTGGGTGGATTGACATACCAACGTACTTACGTCGGTTTTTAAATAGACATCATGGAATCAAAGAAAAGTTTTTTTTTGCCGAAGTGGAAGAGGAGGAAGAGGAAGAGACCACACTGAATACCACCGTGATTGACGAAAACCCCCAGAGCACGGATGAAGAGGAGTCCGAAGATGATGAGGATAATGACTTTGAAGGGTTTGGTAATACAAATCCTATATCATTAGACTTGTATATGAGACTACCAAATTTATTAACCGAACTAGAACAACTGAATGAAAAAGTCCTGGAAGAGTCCCGTACTTTATTAAATAACGAATCTTTCTTAATCGACACAGCAGAAAGGGGTAATAATTGTAAAACAAAAACAAGGACACGAATGGTTCAGAGTCCTGCAATGTCTGTTATAGCGGAAAAATCCGCTGAAGTTCTGGGTGATTCTACTATAGGTGAATCAAGTAATATATTCTTTACGAGTATCAGTTCCCCTTCGTTGGATTTTAGGAATTTTGACCCTCACAGCCTTCTTACTCATACAGAATCAAACCCTTCAGGTTTTTCAGGTTTTTCAGGTTTTATTACGTTGGACCAAGTAGGGGAGTCAGTGAACCCAAAAACCATACAATTTCATACGATAAATTTGACGGGCACATCATTATTAGATTGTATGCTCGGAGAAACGGAAGGGCCAAGATATACCCCTCAAAAACAAGATATGGAGGTCTCTCACAATGGAAATATTAATCAGGGGCAGAGAGAGGGTGCTGATTTCTCAGGTTTCAGTTGGTCATCATCTGGAGAAAACCCGTTGAGATTATTAGCATTCAACATGGGAAATTTTACTTTATCACCAGTTTCACCTCCCTCTAACAATTCCTCGTCATACAGTTTTCTAGGAGAGGTAATTAGGAACCCAGATGTACCGGGGGGGAGATGAATTGATGCTTGTTCCAGTGGTTGGAGACCCTTTTGTGGGTATTAGACGTCCGATTACAAGACGAATGGGTCCTGTTGAGGATTTACCATATATCATGTCAACACCATTAGAATATAACCAAAGGAACCAAAGGAACAGAGAAGAAGAAAGAGAAATGGATCCTTAGTTGGAAGTTAGTTAAGAATTGTAGTGGAAAAATATCAAGATATCAAGATTAATTCAGTAATTCAAAGGAACTATCAAGTTTTATTCAGTAATTATTTGTTGAACGCACTGTCTTATAAAATGAAGATTTTCTTTCATAGTTTTCGTGCAATTGAGCTGTGACATTTAATAAGGATTTAGTAAGTATTTTATTTTATGAAATAATAACAAAAAGAAAATTTGTGTTTTATTTAGATAAAAATATAAAATAAACGATTGTGTTATTAAATAGGTATTTTCAGTTAGGTAACGTAATTGTTAAGTAAATAAGATAAATGTAATTTTGATAAGATGATAATAGTGCGTATATTAAGATTCATTCATTGAGGAAAATGTGTATTAAAAATGAAATTTTGCAAAATAATGATTTCCAAAAAAATTAAGAATTTATGATTCTATCAAGTACTTGTTAACTTAGGATCTGTTTATTTTTTTTTGTCCCAAGTCAAAACATTCCTGAACCCGATGGTGTGTGGTTATGATGGGCCTATCAAGATGACTCTTATTAGCTTATTAATTATCTAGCCACTGTCATAGGAAGTAGTTATTGCCTTTTTAAAAATCAACAGGATACTAAATAAATAGCTATAATGAGGTCCATACTTTGGGGTTCTATAGCTTCTTTTCCTAAAAAAGGTTAGTCATTTTTGTTTTTTTTTTGTTAGTATAATGAATTTATTATGAAAATCTATGGAAATATAATATACGGAGTATATAGCTGCTTAGATATATTACTAGCTTATTTTTCTTTTAGTTTGTTTATTATTATTATTAAAGGCCTATAATCAGTTTAAAGAATGTCAAGAAGTAAAGTCATAGGTATTTTGAAAAGTTGTGGGCTACAGTGGTTCAGGGAATTAGGTTAGGGATATAGATTTAGCTTGTCTATCCTTTTCTACGGCCGTATCCTATCACATGACTGATCCTCGCTTCATGGTTGAGTCTTTCGACTGTACCTCCATCTTTTCCCTTTAGTAAAAATCAAATAACAAGTTCCGCTTGTAAGTTTTTTTTTTATTTCCCATTTTTCTTCCCTTGTCCAAAAACTTTATTGATTTTTATATTTATACCAATTGCTCTACACATTGGGGCAACTGCTTTATATTGGAAGTTGCTGAAAAATAAGCAATAAAACATCTTTTAGGCTTTTGTTGATGGCCAAATTGCTGATGTTTTTTTATTTTTTTTATTCATTTGGTATACCTTTGTCCTTTTGCTTTAGCGAAAAATTAGTTTTTGGGGGGCTTAGCTGTAGCCTACCCTGGCAAGCAGCAATTGGAGGCTATCATAATGTAAAATACAGTTAAATGGTAAAAATGAGATTCAGCAGGCATGAAATACCTCAGGTTCACGCTCAGTATTAATAAGGAAATGGTTGTTCGTGTCATCTTTGATTTGAAATTCATTAAATTAATTGAAAATTGAAATTTTAAAATTCATTTTTAAATTCCTTCAGACCTTTCCTAGATATTTGACCTGGGTCTGAGTTTGTTGATGAAAAAGCTTTTTAAAATCTGGGCTGATGCAGTGTTTTTTTTTTTTTTCTGTATTTTATAAACGCAGCAGTTATTCCAGTATGGTTAAGAAATTGTTGATGATAGGGTCGAGCCAGCTGGCTATTTTTGAAAAAAAATCAACAAACACTGCTGGAGCAGTATAATTTGCAGCTCGTCACGGATATTAAGTCGGGACGAAAGATACAAGAGTGCCCATCGCGTGTGACTGCACTAATGTCACCAGACGTAGACTTCCTTGTTATATGGGCTCTGGCTCTGTACGCTCTTGCATGGAAGAAACAAACCATATACAGCGAAGGTTATTCAACAACAGTAATTGCTCCTGTCCCTGACTTTTCCGTAGACGATGTTCCCCAAATCATGGAACTAATTACTACTCATGCATATAGTTGTAATCCATCGGCTAAGGTATATCTTATCATCCCCACCATCAAAGATATGTACGCCTACAATCAGACTCAGCTTATGCAGTACTTGGGGAATTGCTTATGAGAACTTTCTCGAATATCATCCTGAATTGAACCCTTATGCCATGCGGGAACATGCAATCAAATGTTTCAACAAATTTGAGGACATCGGATTTAATAAAAACGTCAAATATTCGTGGCCCAATAAGATTTGTCTAGTAGGAAACCACGTGTTAAATCATTGCTATTGGACTGCTGAGAAGAAACATGAAACGACCAAGAGCAACTCCCAGCTGCATTTCTGAAATAAGGGAAATCTCTTTGATGAATTCTTCGCCTTTTTCTTTCTGATGGGCTGCCATGTAAGCTTTCACTTCTCTTAAAGGGGTTTTAGAGAATAGACGATTTAGATTACTACTTTCGACCTGGGGTTTGGGAACAACACCGTGTGGGCGCAGAAACCGAGGGAATTCTGTCGGCACTCTCAATGGCTCAGCCTCCCTGGAGATGATGGGGGGATGGTGAGCGTTCTTAGTAGAATTCCCCCCTCGTAGGAAGGCATAGTATAGATTCGGCGTCTTTGAAGAAGGTGTCCTCTCCGAAGCTGAGGCGGACGGTTAGCCAGCACGCAGCCCGTCATCCGCTCACTCAGGCGAGAAAAAATCACCTATATATATACCCTTACTACTACAGCTGTAATAATACCCTACCAATAATCGTATTACTTAAGTACCTAAGTTAATCCGTACTCACTCCTCACTGCATAGAGCTCACAATTCCTAATATATATATCCACTTATTAGAATAGTATAAAAAGATAATTAATAGAAATAACGTAATATTAATTAATAGTAGTTTATATATATACTACTACACTATAGTTTATATTATATAGAACGGGCACTACTATAATCTTGACTGTATCAAACACAAAATATGAAGTTAAAATGAGAGCTCAAAACACTACTAGGTGTCACAAGCAGTAGAGGATAATAATTTATCCTAATATTTCATTTGTGTATTTACACACGCTATATTAGTATACAAGTATGTCGCAATATTGCATGAATTAGGTTAGGCTATTTTAAAAAAACCAAGTGGGCAAAATGTATCGGATTTTTCAGTTGTTTTTTTTTATTGTTAAGTAATATTTATTGAATATAATTTCACTACACTATTTCCTATAATTGGGCTTCTCCGGTCCTATTATATAGATACATAATAGTATATGCAAATGTAATCTATGGATAATCATTCCACCCTAGTCACGATAGAGAATTTACTCATTATTATTCAATTATTATAGGTATATTATATATGCAATATTATAATGAGTATATCAATTATATATATAATATATTATATATTACGTAGTAATTACCCTCTTTTGTACTACTACTAAACTACTACTATATATACAGAAAATGTATAGTAGCCTAATATATCCAATGTAGATTTACTCATTTTAATCTATATATATAATCGCTATTTACTTACACCGTATCAATATACAGTAAAAGAATAATAGATTTCCTTATATTTTTAGATGTCAAATATTGCATCCTGCACTAACTAACTATATCATATATATATTATATATATATTTATTATGTATGGTATTAAATAAAATATGATATATAATACTATAATCACTTATATATATATATATATTATACAGGCGCTCTCGCAGCAGTACTCTCTTCTCGGGAAGGCTCACAAGAGGGGAATAGAGTTCAGTGGCGAAGGAAAAAAAAATTGTTCCCACCGATGGGGAAAGTCAGGGATAACAGTTTAAAATATGCTGAAAGTCAGATAGGCGAATATCTTCAAATTAAAAAGTCAGAAGGTGACAGATCTTTAAAATTTCCAAACATATTAAGAATGATCCAATGACCAAGTATACACTATTTTTTGGATAATTTTTTTCCTACTGAACAGATTTTAAATTAGACACTCGGTTATTTTTTTGATAAGTGACTGAAAAGGATATGTGTCCGCTTGTGAATCACCTTTCTACATCACTTATGTTTCGCGAACTCTACTTCTATCCGTGCTTTCTTTCTTATTTTTAGTTTCACTAGTTTACCGTACTTAATTCTTCTAATTCTGGTTCATAGAAGTTGTTCCACCAATACAGTCATAGCCTCCTCTGCTTACAACGCGTATTGAGTAGGTGATTATGTGGGGATATTTGATGTGTTTAGACGTAATGACTTATGCCTTAATCTGTTTATACCTTTTTCTGTTTTAGGGAAATTATAACTTATGTTTTGTGAGTGAGTGTGTTTTATGTTTCTTTTCGAAGAATTTTTGGCGGCTACGAGATAGTGTGATTTTTTGATTTTTCGATCACAGGATAAGAAAGGTACTTTATTAGCTTTTTCACTTTTAAACTCGACATATCTAGAGCAACACATAAAGCTAAACATTTAATATCGCACCCTAGAGGGTTGGATCGATGCAAACTGAACACCTTGGTTATATCTGTTCACAGGTTTTACAATGTCTCGTACTCGTAAATACTAGTAGAAAGATTTGCTTTGACGCTCCAGTACATACCTGCACATCGAATGCAAGCACACAAGCTTTTTGTTGGGATTAATGATTTCACAGTGACAAATATTGATCTGCAAGACTCGTGCGCCAAAATAAATTGAACAGAAAAGGATCATAAGGAAAGTGTATCTCTCTGAAGTAACAAAGCCTGTCCTATTATGAGCTCTATCATTGGATATCCTAATATAGTTTTTCATCAGCCCAGTAACAAGGGAAAACAAAGTATTTGATTTATTCGCTAGAGGCATTGTCAAACATCCAATAACCGAAATGCACAGATCTGTTGCTGAGCAAAGGAAAAAGCACTATACCTAGCTTTGCAGTGGAAAGAGCTCATTCTTACCCTGAATGAATACTTTTCAAATATATTGAGTGTGTTATGGCATGGTGAATTGATACCCACTCTAAGAGATCTTGTAGTTTGTTGTTATCTCTATCTATAAAGGCACCTAATGAGAATTCATATTCATGCGCGAAATTGTGTTAAGGTCAAAATTTAATTCAATTAAATGATAAGATTATTAGTTCGTCAACATGGAAATGCGACAAGTGGTAAAAAGAGAGGGATGTTATAATTATGACATTAACTAATTGTGAGAGCACCATATTAATTGCTCTACTATACAATCCTTCTGATTGTCTCCTATTTCTCAAAGAATTATAAAAAAAATCAACATTAAAATTCATCAAGGGATTTTATTATGACCAAAATTAATCGACAAATGGGAACCCAAAAAAATAATGTTGACAAATATAAATGAACGGTCAATAAATTATTAATTACTGTACATAACCACACATTGTACAGATAATACAGAAACTTGAGGTACATCACTATTGACAGGGAACGATGAAGTCGCTCTACCGACAACAGCCGATATGAAACAACTTGAAAGACAGTTAGATAGATACGAGTAAACAAAATGAAAGGTCTTTAACAGAAAAGACGTTAAATATATATTAAATCAAAAATTCTCTAAATAGCTTGATGAAAGAATAGAGGTATTACTAAACTTATACTCAAACCCCATTATAGAACTTTGTGTGTGATCTACTGTATCACCTCTCACCATGGTAACCTTAATGTAGATTAGTACAATTTAATATCTTTTATTCTCTCATTAAATCTCTCAAATAAAATAAAACTCAACTCTCTAATTTTGAGATATATAATATATTTAATAAGTGTAAATTGTGTCGCCTTGGACGGCTTATGGTAAAGGTATAGGGCCTGATTACTAAAAAAAAAATTATTTAGATTTTACATCGATACTTTCCTCAAATTCATTGATGAGAAGTTTCTAAAGAAAAATTTTCAATCATTTAATGTAGTGAACTGAGTAAATAGGCTGTAATAATAATTATTAGATATTTTATACACCAAAAACGCTAACGAACACACTTGGTCAGGGAAAATTTGCAGAGTTGGTCAGGGAAAGTCAGGGAAAATCAAACTTCAAAATTTTAGTGTGAACCCGATATATATATATAGTATAATATATATATATATAATATTATTAATATATATATACTGATATTATATATATATATATACGGACACGGATATTACATATATATTATATGTATATAATATATATATATATATCATATTCTTAGATATATATATAATCTCATTAATTAATAACTACTTATTAATATATTAATTACGTAGGTATATACTTTATATATATTAAACGTTTAATAATTTTTTTTACATATATTAAAATGATTTTATATAGTTAAAATTAATTATTTATATTTTTATTATAATATATATATATATAGTGTTATAGATTTAAAATATAAATTATTATAATATAAGTTATATGTATTATATTATATATTAATTATATATATATATTTTTTTCGATAATATGACCTTTGTCTTACTTATGCTTTGTGATCCTTGAAAGTCCGTTACTTATAATATATATAGCCTTATATAGTTATTCATATATTAGGTATATATGCCTTATTGGGATACCTATATTAATATTGCTCAATTTGAATTGCCTTAGTTTATACATATTAGATTAGAATAGACAATAAGTATTATGTTAATTTGACATTTAATTATAATATATTTGTTTATTAATATTATATATATACAGTATGACTCTACGATTTTATGATGTTTAATTTCTTTTACGCTTAATAAATTTATTTCACTTTAATGGTAAAAAGTAGTATAATATTATTCTAAATATTTTATTCATTTTTGTTTATGTTTTATTTACTATTTTTACATGCAATTATTCGGTTTTTTTTTTTTGAATAAAACCCAAGCATAGGCAAAATAGTGGGATGTTTGTACAGGGTCTCTGCTTTGTGATAAGAATGGAATTAGCTGTATGTTTTCTGCGAAATTTAATGATATATTTAAGTATATTTTTTATATATATAGTCAAGAGTCTAGTATAATTTATATATAGTATATAAGTATATATAGATATATATATATTATATACTATATTTTTATTATTATATTCTATAATTAGTATAATTAGTAGGATATATATCTATAGAGTATATCTTATTAGTATAAATTTAGTTGATGGCGCATCTCAGGTATACAGATCGAACGCCTATATCCTGCTCATTTATTAAAGATGTCCTAGTCACCTCGCCGTCTGACCCTGCCGGATGTTCGCGGATGTTTTACACTCGTCGATGATATTTGATCACACAGACATATATAATAACGAAACACGATACGCTTAAGTATGAATCCTAAATACCAACTAAAAATGGAGATATAAATTGCAGTATGTAAGATGGATTACAAATAACGGTGACTTGAAATTATCCCGTATCTTGAATGTGCATCAAAGAGCAGTTGGAGGGCATAATCGGCTTTGTGGAAGATGTACGCAGGCTTCATAGGGTGAGTGATAAAGAAGATTTGGGAGAGATCATTTATATCTTTCTTTGGGCCTTCTGTACTCCATCGTACTCTCCAAAGTTAACAATCATACCTTAAAATTTGAATTAATGTATATCAACTTTATATAAACACTGCATTAAGCTGTTGAAACCATTGAAGAAGACTGAACACGTATTAAAAAAATCGCACTCACTCTCGCGCATTTGTCTTGCTACTCAGTCTCTCTAGTTTCTCTTCAATTGGTATGGGACCGATTAATTCTCAACGCTAAGGAGCATCTTTCAAGCACCACTCACTATATATCAAGGATCAGAAAAATGCACTGATGCGTTTAGACAGAAGATGAAAAGATGTAATTAACCTCTAGAGGTCAGGAAAAAAGCTTTGGTTCTGTGAATTAATGACCGGCTCGCGAGGATATTAGCGAGCGGAGGGGTTCTAAGCCTGGCAACTCTACCTCTAGATTTCTATGGTCAGTTTGGAATGCAGAAGATTTATTGTGTAACACGTGATATTAGAACATAGTCGTACTCTCGTTAGCGTCTTGTAAGCTCCTAGACAGCTAGTTGTGCACTAAAACTTCATATGGCGAACAGTCCCCTTTCTTAATTCGATCCAGACCTATACAGTAATAGAAAAAAATATGATAAATACTGCAGAACCAACATCTTCTACAAGGAAATCAATAACAGATCACTGGAAGAATTTTCTAACAGTCCAGTAGTGATGAAGAAAACACACGCATTTATCAAAAAGATGCAGTGCAAATGATTGAAAAGTGTATGACCAAGAAAAACGACTAGATACAAATCAAAGAACGATCCTGTCAGTTGGTGGAGTGTAATTAGGCGAAAATCAAAATGTTTACCAACGCTTAAGTAACTTGCCAAGGAAATACCTTGGCCTATCCTCCTAAACTAGTGTGTCAAAGTGAATTGAAGTAGGTATTTCGTAGCAAGTACTTGGGGGCCAATATACCGCGTGGGAATGCAAAAGAGAAACAGACTCTCAGCAGACACGAAGTGCAGAAAAGTTAGTATGATGTCTCTGCAGCACAACCTTCCCATAACTCTTCGAATTTTCGAATAACGCAAGTGCAAATATATAATCACTGTAATCACTTGGTAAAATCGTCCTCCCTCCATTCTAAGGTTCGGATGGCTTAGGGCAAGGGTTGATGCCGGGTGTGCTCCATCTTGAGGTCTGGGTGACCGCCGCTCCCGCCACCTGGTCTAACAAGAGATTTCCGACTTCAGACGTGGTGGCTAAAACTATATATAGTAGTAAGTAACATAATATATATATATATATAGATATATAATATATATATATATAATATAATATATATATAATATATATATATATATATATAATATATATATATATATATCGGTGAGATTATTTTGGCCAAAGCCGCTAATATGATCAGAATATTCACAGCTTGAAAAATCAGTGTATAAGAAATCTGAAGATTCGTATTCCTATATTATATATATATATACGACTATATATATAGCGGCCTTAAGGGATGTGAAGCTAAACTAACGGTGTAGTAATATATTTATTACTACTTCCCGTTAGTAGTTCGTATCACATCCCCATCGGCTGTAAGGGAGGAGGTCGGTGTCTGCAAATGGCTCTTCTTTGTGGGTAGCTGGAGTCTCGTTAGTGCAAAGCACGAAGCTTAAATCAGAACTGGAGGCCCGCAAAGGAATCTCTCCGCTGACTAAGTGCGCCTGGCCTCACGACCTTCCGAAGAGGCTCTGAGCGCAACCACGTTCTCAACCACGTCAACTTCCAAGACCAGCATTATGGGCTTGGCAAGTTGGATGGGAGCAAGACGGCCTTATTATATGTGCTAGCGATTTGCTACGTTTTGTTTATATACCTGACAACTACGAGGACAACGCCTCAAGACATAAAGCATTCACTCTCCGTATATTATGGTAATGTTCTAATAATCCTAAAAGTCAATAAAGTTACACTCGTATAGATAGGTAGAGCGTCGCGGAACCTGAGGTCGGCGACATGGACCATCAGTGACTCCACCCCGGTTATATGCGGCGGCTGGTATCGCCACCTGTCTGGGGAAACCTGACGATATATGGCGATCCTCTACCTGGTCAGGGGCGTTCCAATACTATGCCCTTTTATGGGTCCCCTCTAACACGGCGGTGGAAGCCAACGTTAGTTTAACTGGAATGGGATCCCGGTGTGAACGCAGGCAAGTCGTGCTAAATGACCATTTCCGGACATGATTTTTTGTTATTGAACCTTTGATTATTGTGAATGCAGATCTTATTTTACTTTAAAGGCTATTTCAATTTATTGATGCGTGGGGGGTGGATAAACTATATGTGTAACACCGCAAAGACAATTTAAGACTAATAATTTGCACTGTTTAACGACGTCAAAAATCGTGAACTTTGGCAAAACTGGAGACTGTCGCCAATCTATAGGGCCCGGAATAAATCATCGCAGCTAAAAGACAGCAATAAGCAAATATTCAATCGGTTACTATAAAACGGTAGGGGGAGTAAAGTATGGATACACCGTGCAGTGTAAGTTCCGAGCTCTGACACTTTCGTTCCTCCTAACCCAAAGGCGTTCGCGCCTATGGTTTGTTGGTGCTCATTTCTCGACTCCCCACTGCGAATGTTCATAGCACGACACGTACTCAAACTTCTTTATACCATGCGGCAGAGTTCGATATAACCACACTCGCTTTCAATCTCGTGCCCGCACGCAATGTCATAGCTCGGCGGCAATGGAGACTTATGCAATAATGGAACAACAGAAAAATAAAACAAAGGTGAATATCCGAGCCGGGAGCAAAATTCGATCCGCGGAAAGCTAGGCGGGCGGTAAGGTGACAATGATCGGAACTCTGTTACTAAACGTTTATTACCAATGGTAAAATGAGCACTACAGTTCTCGTATTCCTTCAATATTTTAGGAGTCGCAGACTCCGTACAACCATGTTCCGCGTGAGGCATCGGCTCTTTCTACACTAGCATCAAAAAGACCAAGTATTGATCTATGTTGCGCTGATAAGTTCCTTAATTAGGGCAGTGCACGCGTCACCTGCTTATGTTTGTATCTACCACCTGCAACCAGAGCAAGAACACTTCTCTATGATACATATTCCCATTAATATCTATTACACGTAACTTACACTCCATAATTCAAATATGGGCAAGTTATAATTGATTTATACTCGTAGTTACTGCGCATCCAGCTAGCCTCCGATACTAAATACAAACTTTTTTACCCTGGAACTAAAAGTGAGTGGAATAGCTCCTTGAGACGCTCTTCACTGTTCTTCTTTTCTTGAGTATCTGGACTTCAACCCAGTAGCTCATCCGACTGGTTAGGTCAGGGCTCACTTAATTCAAATATTTCTATTAATTTAGGCCTGCACAAGCTACTTATGGATTGACATGAGAAATCAGATTTAATAAACGGTATCATGGCTAACAGATCAATATATATACTGCTGTATCCCAATAACACTTTAATTTTATAAAAGTATAAACCACTTTTGTCAAAATACTGATTTTTTGAACGTAAAAAGAATAACCATATGAAAACACCAGGTAATAAAGATGACCATAAAGAATAATAATAATAATAAAAAACCCTCAAGTTCACATACAATATATTTTGAGTTAAGTCTTTATTAACGTATAAATGATTAGATAGAAAATGGGTAATGAGCATAATTTATTCTGAAAGGATCTTGAGGGGTAGGTCCTAAAATTACTTTTATATTGGATGTAATATATTGTATTAATGTGCTCAGGGTTTCAAACACAAAATGGCAATGCTATTTTTTACTTGATTGGGGTTAGGTAAGTTAAACTTTATATGCTTGTATGAGCATAATAGCGATGGCAGATTATGTTTGGAAGGCATTTCTATGATATAATTGCAACTTTAATATTCTTTGTTTGTTATTTACATATTTCAGCATTTTAGGAATCTTTAAATAGTATTTATGTATAAGTATAAAGCAGGCTGTCCTACAGAATATACGGCTTGTCGATATTGAACAACTCACCAATAGTCTTTAACTATCAAATGGAACCTCTGGTATTCTATTTAACACAGTTTGACTTAACGCATAACGATTGGAAAGGTTAATAACCACTTGTAACAGAGAGCTTAATATATATAATATAATATATATTTTGATGAATTATTATTTATTTATGATATACTTAGGAAAAATTAATTTATAATACCATTGAGTTGTGACATTTAGAAACCACTAAATATGAGTATAGTGTAAATTAACTAAAGATGAAATCTGAAAAAGTATAATAATTATATGAATTAATATGATGTTTAATTTATTTAAAAGTGTGTTTTTTTTTCCTTTCCTATTATTGTCGAAATATCTCCATTCAAAAGAATCCCATAAGATATGATATGACGCCTCAACAAGATAATTAGGAGTAAAATTAAAAATAGGGCTCAGGTTATATTCTTCAGTGTAATATATATATTGGTAACTAATTAATTATTAATTTAATGCTTAACCAGAATGGTAACTAGAAGCCCAAACGGTTAGTTTGCCAATAAGCTTTTGTCATTCGACAGAAAATACAGATGTTAGTAGTTTTGACTTGTACTTAATAAGTAGTTTACATTTATGCAACTATACAATAACTTTATAAATTTGAAATATATTTAGGTTATCCATTAATATATAGGTTTTGATTTCATGCAAGGGAGAGGGTGGGGGGGAGAGGGGTTCGTGGAAATCGAAAACGCCTTAAGTATAAGAGTATTGTTTCTCGCTGGTATCCAATGGTTTTATGTGTTGCATTTGATATTTCCAAGCTATGCCATAATTATTGTTATGGTTAATAGTATAATTATATATTGGATAGGTTTATATTATTATTTATGTTTCTTAGAGACGGGCAAGCATAATTTTAATGTTTGGCAGGCTCTCTTTAATTTTATATGTCATCAAAATATAAAGAAACACTTTGTATTATGTTGCCACATGGTATTCTAGGCTTTTCTCATTGTAATAGATAAAATACTTATTATGGAATTCTCTCAGTTTATAAAGACAACACCCACCAATTGATCTTCGCCGGAATCTTCAAATTTTAGTCATAGCTTTGACAGGATTCTATTTACTCCATTAGGGAGGGATTAAACCAGCTTCAACACAATGGTTTTGCCAGATTATGTATTGGATGAAAACGTTCAGTGTAGGGACAAACAAGTTTTTATTAAATTATAAGACAATTGTTTAATTTCATATTTTCCTGGCTTTTAAGCATCATTAGGTAGGCATGCTTTGTCAGCTAATGATTTCTTCTTATCACCTGTATTGTGCAGTGAGAAATGATAAATAATGAAATAAAGTTAATTGTTAATATTAGGGAGACTTCGATGTTAGAGAGTTGTTATATATAGTTGTCTAAAAATTATTGGAATTTTTTGATATCTGCCACTAAAACCAACCCGTCCTTCGACGGGTAAAGAGTTAAAGCTACTTTTCATAAATGTTTATGCAATTTTTTTTTCCGTTCATCCGATCAATATGATATTTTCAAAGAATATGTAATTTTGAGATTGGTTACTTTTTTTTCATTTAGAGCATATTTTTTTTGAATATACAATTATTTTTGCTTCTGGGTATGGGAGAAAATACAGATTAAAAAAAGAAAGAAAATTAAATGGTTAGGTATATAATTTTTTTTATTATAAATTATACACTGAATATTTCATATTGATTAGATCAGCGTTTCTCAACAGGGGGGTCGCGACCCCCAAAGGGGCCGCCAGCGGATATAACAGGGGTCAGCGTCTTGTATTGTCCCAGTATTTCGGAGCATCTAGAACTAAATTGGTATCTTGTTATTCCAGACTTTTTTTCATCTGTATAATGGTTCAAGTGATCACGTTTCTTCTTGCTTATGCTCGGTCTTTGCCTTTCGGAACGAATTTCCGGATGTTTACTGGCAGCAACGAGCAGTCGCCTGTGTTCTTAGCCCGCGTTGGAGTAAAGTTTTAGGCTCTGCACGCTAATCCGGTGGCACGGAGGGGAAATTAAAAAACAGCTTCGCCTGTTTTCGAGTTAATTTCTTATATCGTACGGATCTTGCTTCAAGACTTCTTTCAACGGAAGGCCATTTGGTCTTGAATTGACGTGTTAGGTGGTCAGTCAAGCTCTTCGGGGGCACACACTTGTCAGAGACATTTTCCCTCCAGGTTTCTGATTAAGTTCGTGCTTGAATAAAAACCACAAGAGAGCTTGAACACCGACCCTCCCTTACAGCGGATGCGGATGTTTAATATATATATATATATATATATATATATATCCACTCACTCACTCGCTTACTAACGGGAGATGCGTTGTCGCTTCGCATTTATTTTCTTTGTTGTTGTGATTTTATTATTCGTAAAGTTGTAATTTATTTTTTCATTTTTTATGGTTTTGTAGAAATAGCCGGTAATCGCCTGAAAAGTTTGGTAAAATCAGGGTATCATGTAAAGTTGGAGGACAATTATGCATTTTAATGTCATTTTATATTGTTATTTATTATGGTATTTATAAATCATTTTAATGAATTCAAACTTTATTTTCTTAATATATATATATATATTTTTCTTTTAGTTATTTAATTGACAAAGTTCTCTTAGTTGTTCTCAGTTATTATAGATGCCCAGTGCAATGAACTTTTGGAATAATTAATTAATTGGAATAATTATGTGGAACGTTGAATATTATTATTAATATAACCTTGTGTCCAAAGTGCCACTCTTATAGAAATATAAAACAATCCATTCTTGTGAAGTGTTGTCATAGGAGTGTTTTCCTATTAAAAATAAGGTTAGTAGTGAAAAGATGCTTGAGAGATAATAAATATTAATATCGAAATAAATATAAATTGTAATGTTGAATTACTTACTTATCACAGCGGATCATCAGGTGAAGTCATCGGTTTGACAAGTCAAGAAGATGGTCATTGAATAGAAGAAACCCCCTCCAAATTTGATACTAGTTAATGGTTGGAATTAAGTTCTAAAAAAGAAAAAAATAAAATTAAATAAAATTAATTATATAAGAAATTGATATTAAATAATTATATGTATAACATGTTATGGTTATGGTATGATCAGACTAATTTGAAAGGCATGGAATAACGTGGGTACTTTAATTCTGCTTCTTCAAGGTTTCTCTATTTACCATGATCTCCCAGCAACCGTGTCTGTAGTCATTGCTTTGGAATCTTCAATTTTTCAAAAGGTTTCTATTTCTAAGTTATCCTAAACGCTCTCCTCTTATGTTCAGGAATTGGCTCGTCGGCAGGAGTAGTGTTTGGATTTTTGTCTTTTCATTTTTTGGAATTTCTTTTATATGTTATATAATTGAAATCTTCGTTTTGAAGTCTTTCTTCAAGATTCAAGGAGTACTGAGCGGTTTTTCTCTTCAGAAGGTTTCGTATATATAGAATCTAACCTTCACCTTGAAGGCTTACTGTTTTTTGGAGATTTAGTGTAAGTAACACACTTTAATAAAAGCAGAATTTTTGGTCTTGTGGGAAAAGTTGTAATACATAATCTTTCATGCTAGGAAGAATTAGCAACTGTGAAGGTGAAGAGTAGCTTCAATAATTAAAGAATAATCTAACATAAGTGTGATTGTCAATGAAAGTGAAAGCATGATCTAGATAAACATGGAATTGGGAAAAGAGAATAATATATGTTTGAACTCACTAAAAAAAGTTTTCAACTCGTAATGTTGTTTTAAATTTCCAGTCTTTGAAGATTTGAAAAATGTTCTGAAAAAGCTGAAAAAAAAAAAATTCAACTAAAAATTTAAATTTTACATAAATTTACAGAAGAGATAAATTTTTGTGACTAAGTACCAATTTTCAAATGGACAAATTCGTCAGCTTTTAATAAATAAAAATAAATTGGTAAAAATTGTGAAGTACGAAAAGTTTGAAGTAGTATTCTTTTGTAGAGATAATTATAGTAAATCTTGTAATACTATTTGAAGCACGAAATACGAGTTAGGTTAGTATATTATAGCCTTACACTTTTAAGTACTTGTACCCGTGATTATTTTACTAGTCTGTAAGTAATAAGAACAATGCGTATGTCAAGACGTGTCTGATAAAAATATCCTTTAAGTGAAATGATGTGAAGATCTATTTATTCTTTAAGTGAAAAGGTGCGAAGTTCTATTTATTCTTAAGTGAAAAGATGTGAAGTTCTATTTATTCTTAAGTGAAAAGGTGTGAAGATCTATTTATTCTTAAGTAAAAAGGTGTGAAGTTCTATTTATTTTTAAGTGAAAATGTGTGAAACTCTATTTATTTTTAAGTGAAAATGTGTGAAACTCTATTCGTAAGTGAAAAGGTGTGAAGTTCTATTTATTCTTAAGTGAAAGTGTGTGAAGTTCTATTTATTCTTAAGTGAAAAGGTGTGAAGTTCTATTTATCTTAAGTAAAAAGGTGTGAAGTATTATGTATTCTACCGTGTATATTGCAACAATAATAATTTGGAAGTGGTTGCTTCTAGCATTTCTTATTTTTTTTTTTTTCAAATATAGTTTAAATATTTAAAGTTTGTTTGGAAATGTAAGTTTCATTTTTCATCACTTAACATTTTTTTTCATTTTCATCCGTTTTTATATTTAAAAGTTAAATTGGAAAATTTTAGCATTATAGGGGGAAATTACCAAATTGATTAATTTGTTACTAGATGCAAATTTTTTTTTACTATTATTTATTCATTAATATTTTCATTTCGTATAAAAAACAATTGTGATTTTATGACAGTTTGATATTAAACTCTTAGCATTCGTTATGGATACTGGGATGTCTAATGATTAAGCGATAAGACGTGCTCAGATAGGCCTGAGGAAGAGGTTTCGATAATAACAATTAAATGTAGTCTTAGAAGTAGGGACCTTTAGAGAGGTCTCAATCTTAGATTATAAACACAGATATAAGATATGGAAGATAGGATTAAAGCTAGTGTTCTCAGACGTAGATGTATATAGAATGATAGTGGAATTAAGAGTGGATTAACTGAGAGTGTGAGCACCTGGAAAGTGAATTATGAGATAAAGAATGGTAAATAAGTAAAATAACTTGCGTGAAGTATAATAGAATCGAAGTGAATGATAGTGAGTCGTAAACAACTAACGTTATAATATTCACAGTATCGGTTAGTCCGTAAGTGTATGCGAGAGTGTATTTACTCCGCATAATGGTGATTATAGTGAGACAGTAATTAAATAATAAATTGATGGTATGAATGAAGTCCAGATCAAGTCTAGCAGGGCTTTATAAAAACGTAAAAATCTATTATCATCATATTATCATATGTGATATGTGTCATTCAATAGAAGACATAGATGGTGGCTAATTTATAGGCTACTCCTATTCTAAAGACCATAAGTAAAGGGAGCCAAAATATAAGTCTCGGAGTTAGACCTATAAGTTGTTAATTAACATAATATCTGTGTGATAGTGCGGGTGAAGACTAGATAATGAAACATAACAAAGAATACGATAAGATTATTAGAATTTGTGTGTCCTATTAAGTTCTGAATGCATATGTAAACACAGAATGAGTTGATTCCGCAAATCAACAAATACAATGAAGTATTTCCATGATTCGAGGAAATTGCCCTCCGAGATGTGTTGCGACATCTTTGGTGAAATAAGTGAATAATCTGTATGACGTCGTTACTGCGTATGTAGGAAATGAAGGATGTTGTATGATACGCAAGAATCAGGTTGCTCATGATGAAAGGCTCGGACACACGTTGAGGAATTAAGCCTATAGTCACGCGAACCTAGGAATAGGAAGATGATAGGAGTATCTGCAGCAATCTCATACGAGAGCGGGACTCCATTTGATAAAAGAAAAAGATAATAGATAATATTTATATTACATCAGATCCGCAGTACTGAAGATTAAGTATAGAATAGTAGTCAACTGTGAGAGATTAATAGTAGTAAGAAAGAGAGAGAGAGCAACGTGGCCGCTGAATATCAAAGAGTTTGACCCTTTTCGGACTTATATTATAGTTTAATATAATTATAATATATGATTTTAGATTAGTGATTAATGTAAATATTTTAGTCCAAAAAGTATAAAATTTAATTGTTATTATAAGTTTTCTAAATAGTATTATATACTTGATATTTTGTTAGCATAATATAGTATTAAAATTATATATAAATTTGCCTAAAATGATCCAATAATTAACCGTGAGATGTATTTCCTAAAGATATAATACTTATTATCAGGTGAAAATGTATTTCGTATATATGTGTGTTGGTAGCTGTTGTAATAGTGTGTGATAATATTTAAGGCATAAGTTAGTGATTTTATGATTGTGTCGTAGTTAATGTGTGCTCCCTTGTTTTTAGCAACAAACCGTAGTTAAAAAATTATCTTATAAATATACTCTAGATTAGTATTAAACTTAATGGATAATAATAATTTGTGATGTAGATCACTTTAGTCCTGCCAATGGAAAGTATAGTAAATTCCACTACCGTTATATATCGTCTTATGTGTCACTCCAGTAGATGGAACACCGTATTACTCCTTGCTCACTCCCCTCCCGAACACTGAATAAAACATACCAGAGAAATAAACTTCTACATCCATATGTGATTTACCTGGAATCTATTTTTGTGGTCAAAAATTAGTGGTTCGATGAAAATAATAAGTCACACAACGTGCAAATATAAGGCTGTGAAGCATTCCCTTGTTTTTAGTCCTCTAAAGCACCATCATAAAGAGATTAAAAAATCCGACTTAGGTTCAGAGATAAGGAAGGGATCGTAGGACCAGTAGGCAAATTTGCATGGACTGATATAAGGAGCAGACGCTAATATGTATATATCTAATATAGTGTCTCATAATAAATGTTTGTCGTGAGTCCAAATATTGAATTCTGTTGAGTTACTGGAATAACCATGAAAACTTCATTATCCCGTGTATTATAATTTTTGAGTATGCTGATTATGGTTGTTTATTTGATTTATAGATAAATGGCTAGTAGCGAAAATTACTTGCGTATCTCTGTAATCTAATTTAAAAAGAGATAACTAAGAAATCATGTAAATTCTCTTTTTATGGTATAGAGGTCGATGAGTATCAAAACCTAACTATGAATTGGTGATTAGTTGATGTATTTTATGTTTTAGTTAAATGACATCACAAATTAAAATATATCTCAGTGTTCATTGGAGCAGTGATGACAGCCTAAGAAAATGAATTAGAAAAAAATCGACTCATCTGAAGGAATTACGATAGTAGATTACTATTTCTGCTCTATTCAGTCCCATGCATAAGTGGCTTAGTACTAAAAATACAATTAGATGAGAAGAAAGATAAAAATAAAGATGAAATCGTCAAAGGAGTTATATTATTGTGAACATATGACTAGAGTGACATTCATTATATAAGAAAAGAGTGTTGGAACTGTAGCCACAAGAGATTTGAGGGCAGTCTTCGTAGTTTGTTTGAACTTGATTAAGAAGTTTTGTTTTTAAGGGATAGTCGTGTTACAAATCAACATTACTTAATTATAAACTGGCCAAAATATATATTATTTCAATCCAGGACAGAAAAGTGTTAATTATCATATTCTTGTGAATTATTTCCTTCCAAGTGAACTGGAAGATGCAATTTGAAAGTCTAATAAAAAGTCGATAGTAATTTTGTTTACATGTGTGTTTGTGTAATAGTATTCTTACAGATAAATTTTTAGTTTGTGAATGTTTTTGTATAGTATTTAATTTTACTACCAATATAGGACATATCCTGAGGAAATATAATAAATTTCTGACTTTGAAGCGTTCAATGTGACAAGTGATGATATATTAATTATTATATTAATTGTTCTATTTTGTGGGATGTTTCTAATAGTAATATAAATTTAATAATTCATATATTATCCAAATATATACTTATATACCATCTAAAAATACGATACTTATCGAAATAAATATATCTATATATAAATGCCCCGGTCCATCATAATATACTTGTATAGTTATTGTTGTACCATCAAGAAAATACCTTTAATTGGAGATAATTTTACTTTACGTACATATATATATAAATCCATATTAAACATTCATCAATATAATAAAATTTTTAAAAATTTTTTTTTTTTTAAAATTATTATTATTTTAATAAATATAAATATAATATAATATTATGTATATATATATAAACCTAATATATATTGTTAGGATACTTGGCAAAAAAAATGAAGCCAAGGCGGTGATTCCATAAAAAATGTTTAACATTATCGAGAAGCATCTTTGGCAGGAATGGGAGGGATTATTTTGAATATACACTTGATTTAATTTACAGTTTTATAGATCTATTAAAACTCTCAATTAAAAAGAAGAGTAAAAAGTTGACACACATGTGCTTTATATTAGAGATCCATGTTAATTATATACTTTTTTATATTATGTGTTAAATTTTGTGTGCAGTTTTAGTTTTTAATATTTATAATATTTATATTTAGTAGAGGTGCTCGAGCCGATCTGATTAGGGACTAGAGGTGGGGGACGAAGAGTCCCCCCGTCATCCCCCTAGCTTAGTAAGTGCCAGAGAGACCCTGTACAGCTTGACTTTAACTTGGCTCTAATTTTAAATACTTGGTGATTATTCTCTTTCTCTTTTGAAAAATAATAAAAAGATTCTTTAATATAATAAAAATAATAATATTATTAATACTATATAATTATAATATTAAATATAACAGTAGAGTAAATAAATTATGTACTCTCGCAATCGGAGGTTGAAGCAAGCCTCATGTGAAAAAAAAATTCTGAATTCCCATAAATCATGAACTGTAAGTCCTGTGTACTTACGCATACATTAATAAACAGTGAATAAGTTTCCATATAATAATAGTATATTATAATATATAATATTAACATAATATCTTTTTAACATTATTTATTAATTAAAATTTATATACATATTATAATATATATAATTAATATATCATTTCATATATTAGATAATGAAATTATAATAATATATATATATATATATTAATTATTAATATATATTAATTATAATTATTATTTATGACATGTATATTAAATATAATTTTGTATACCCCTTTAATATAAGTGCGATCTTTGTACGTAGGATGTGACTGATAATATAATGATAAAACCCACTCGACAGTATGCTGCGTTATATAGTCTATTTAATTAAATTTAAGTATCATGCCATTGTAAAGCGATGGACAAAAACATAATATATGTGAGGGTGTCGTTGTTATAAAATATCTGATAACTTAGTATATTGAATCGCATGAACAACACCAACACCCTAAAAGTGGCTTCTCGAACAACATTAATATGATGAAAACTCGCGGTCCCAACTAATGAAAATAAAAAAAGTAAAAAGAATGAATGCTTATGTTTTTGTAATAGTATCTGTGAGTGAGTTTTATCCAGTCTTCGAGATTGCAACTATGGTTGAGTCCGAAGACCCGAGATTTTCTATTTGATAAAAAAGTTTCTCAAAATGAAAACATGAAAGTGAGAGTAATAAAGTCAAATTAGAGAATCTGGATATTTGTAATAGAAGAGCCTTCGAATCACCTTTAAGAAAATATTTATAAAAAAATATATATATTAACATACAAGTGTTTAAATTTTTATAGTGATTAACAAACAGATAAACGAACGAACAGATAGATTAAAACTCAAATCCATCATTCAATTTATCTTTTATAGTTTTAGTGAATAATTAAATAATTTCGTTCTTATCCTTATTATTTCATTATTGAGATAATCATACTTTCACAGTCGTATTCTCTCAAACATGTCAATTGTTAAATTAATGTTATTATAAATTCTAGTATGATAAAAAAAAATAAGTATATAACTTTATATACATTCACTAAATTTCTTGTGATATTGTAAAGTTATGATTTGAATAAGAGTAAATACATGTTGAAGTATCAGTATATATTGTTTTTAGTAAATAAAGATATTCCCGATCTCGGTGACGTTACGTAGTACACAGTCAATTCATATGGTAGCCCAAAAATACTTTTATATCCATATAACATTATGAGGTAATATTCTATGATATGGTCATATTCTTTACATGTATAGCACGTCTAGTGCGATCTGAAAATTATACGGGGTTTCATTATTCAACTAAATTTTTCATTCAACTTTTAACAAAATTGATATGTTTCTTTGGCGGTTAATTGTAAGTGTTACACTCTTATAAATTATTTCTCTTAACATGATTGTGCGATTAAATGAAAGTTGATTCACTAAGAAGGTGACTTGGTGAGAATTATCTAAATTTATACTCAACAGGTCACGAATTGTTAACCAGTATTGATACTATATCTCTTTATTATATAGTTTTAGTATAAATTTTTATTCTAATTTTTGTGAAGGCTGATCATAATATAATATACTATAATATGATATCCAATCGTTATTCTACTCCTATGAGACAAAAATTAGTTATCCCATGTAGACAGCTTTTTGTTACCTGGTGGATGTTTCGATAGTAGCGACTAACGTTTGAATATGTGTAGTGAATATCTATTTTTCCAGGTAAACAATTCCCACGTTATGTTATAACTATATATTTATAATACAGATGTTATTTTCCATATTAAACACAAACTGTTTTAAGTATTGATTGAACCGGCATTATAATCTGCTCTCAGTTTGTTATGTAATAGATTAGAGATTGGCTTTATAAAAGGACATTGGTAATAAGATCTCACTAGGTAATTTCTCGTAGATGTCTTCAAATGAGATATAATAGTTTATTTTAAAATGATATAAAATTTTTTAAAAATACAAGAGATTTGAAAACAGGGCAATTAATTAATAGATTTTTCGAGCAAAAATGTATTTATAAATAATTACAATGATAGATTACAATAATATGGGAGTGCGAGGTTCTCTCATCATATAATATAAAATATATCATTATTATTTAATAAATTAATCTTCTTTTTTGATTTTTATTGTCTTATCCCTATCTTTAAAATTTTAAATGATAAATATTATCACAATAAGTTAGGATGATGGAATACGAAGAATTTCATCCAGAGATAGAATAAACTGAATAATAAATAAGAACTAGTCTTTTATGATAAGGTTTTAATAATAAAATTGATTGATATAACATAATGGGATCAATATATACACTGGATCTTTAGTGAGTATAGTGACTAGTAGTGACAATTATGAGAGGAATAAATCAGAATGGCCGTATAAAGTGCTCGTTACATTCGCTACAGAGTATGTTTGAATTTCTGGAAAGATAATAGTTAGCGTCTATCTATTATAATTGTTAAATAATAATTAAGGGCATTATAGATTTATTATTAAATTTTGAAATAAAAAATATAAAAAAAGGTATTTTGTTTTAAAAATGATTACGCGGTTAATAGTGGGATCCCTTGCATTTCGTATAGATATAATAAAAATAGTTATTTAAAACTTTGCTGTGTGAAGTATTCGTGACTAAGGTATTATTTTTCATACATTTACGATACGAGAGAAGATAAAGTATTTTTAGGTTAATTATTAGTCGAAGTTTTAATTAGATGTTAGTTGTGTATACTGTTATAAAAAGAGAAATATCTATAAACAAATAATTAAATAAATTTATATAGTTATAAAAATATATTAAGTGAACACAAGGAAAACTATATATAAATAGAATAAGTTCAATATTATAATATTATTAGAATGTAAATTTTTAAAATCACTTCCTCGTAGGTGTTAGTGATTACTGAGTAATTATGTGAACTCAATTAATCAGTATATTTGAATCGTTTACAATTTACATTCTTTGATTACCATAAATTTATATATTGTGTGGCTGTCAAGGGGAATATTTGTATGTTATTGAGTCTCGACATAGAAGAATACTTATTTGTGTAAAACAATGGTAATGGAAAATGCTTTATTAATTTCAGATCAACAAATAAGAACAGCTGAATACCCTTAGGAGCTAAACTTTTTCATTATAATCTCTGATGATTATTTGCAACTATTAATTATTACGTATATAATTTATATTAAGCCCGACTTAATAACATATTAAATTTAAATGACATACGTCCATCGAATCGTTAAGCAGACTTCCATTCTTGACCTTTGTTAGTCCATCTTATTAATTTATATATATCTCGTAATCTGAGGTCCTTTATTGAATTATAGTCTCGAAAATATATTAAAGTAAATATATTATGAAATTTTAATATATCTGAGGCAATATAAAATCATATAAAATTATTTACAATAATATACCCTGAACAATTTATATATAATTAATCATAAGATTAATAATAAGCAAAATATAATGAATAATTTTTAATAAGACAAATAATTTAATTAAGTTGATATTTTAACAGATCATGCCTACAATATAATTATGAGATTAATCCTAATTCTATATAAAAAAAATAATACTAAATATAATATTACAAATGTCTTTAATACTTTCTGTCATATGATCTACCTTATTTAAATCCGGGATGAGAATCGTGAAAAAAATTATTACCTATATTTTGAAACCAAAATAATAACAAAATTTCTCTAAATACTACTCAGTTCTTCTCAAGACCATTTGTTCTTCAGGGACAAGTTCATATCCTCTCTCTCTACAAATCACATTAGTCGTAGGAAAGCCGCAAATTTTATTAAAGCTAAAAAGTTTATGAAAAACCAAAAATTAATAATTTTAAAATAAAATTATATCTCTCGATATATATAAAAATCTACAAGTCAATTCTCATAAGATTTACCATATGTAACAATCATGTACATTATAGTATGTTCGAAAGACATGGATACGAATTTATATAGATTCATCATTTTTATGTTTTCTAGGATGAATTGATATCTAATTCTGAGAAAGATGTAAGTAATATTAAAGCTAGCGCAAATAACTTCGTAAAGATCAGAACTTCATACTCTAAACCTACCTCTATCACATTAGAGAATAATATACAATAAAATACACTCATAAAAATCTCTATATGAATACAACTATATATAGGAATTAAAAATATATATTATATATATATTCATTAATTCATCTACGTAATCCTATGAACATTAAACCCATAAATAAAATCGAAATAATGAAGAGAAATAGGATAATTAAAAAATATTAAAATAGACTGACTATACCTTTTATGTAAATATATAATAAATATTATATGTGAGATTAAACCATAACCTTCAACTAAATTAAATTCAGTGAGTGAAATGTTAACATATAGTAATAATTTTATAAGTAATATTTATCCTAAAATGAATGTAAATAATATCACAATATTATATACCTATAAGAAATATAGTATATTATCCAATGTATAATAAATTCATTAATTAACTAATATATACCCCTATCCACTATAAAAATAAAAGAAAAGATAAATATATATAAATTTACCCAATATAATCAAACCACACCTTCCTAATTTGTGGATTTTACCCTACTTTTCATCCAATTAGCCTACCACTTCGGATTATAAAAATCCATTCATATAGCATACAATAGTTCTAATATAATCATTTCATTCTAAGCACGTGTGACACATACCTTCTTAGTACCCAATTTGAGTCATGACTCCTCTCCGCCTATAACTAGAGTGCAAGACTTTCCTCCCATATAATCACGCCACTTCCAACTCTCGCTATAGAGCCGTATCCTTATACATAATTCCGAATGATCCGTATAGTCTTAACGTTGCGTAGTGTTTATTGTCCATCTCACTCTTTAATATATTCTACAGTATATATCATAATAATATCTTATTCGTGAGAGTCACCCAACTCTTTTTTTTTCATTTAGTTTTCCTAAATGGTCACTTATATTAATTGCCACACAGTGCCTTCAACCATATCTCCATAACAGTGTTAACAATATTCGGTAAACACTAAAATTATTATAGTATTACACCTCGATACAATTTCATTTTACTCGGACTACCTATGTTTATTATATATTCTACAAATTCTTCCATATTTAGTGGTCCTCAAACTTAGATAAAATATGAGAGTAAATCTATTCTCATAAGCCACATTGCTTAATCAAAACCTGCTAATTATTTAAGTAGAGTCCATTCTCTTCTATTTCAATGACCTTCGAAGCCCCATATATCCCTCACGTTTATATATACCTAAGTATATCTAAAATTAAACTATAGTTTATAGTCTAACTGTTTAGTTTACCCCATTCATCAACCCTATCCTTGCATGTACTCTCCATTAAAAATTATAAAATATCGTCTATCCACCTATATTTGGTTTTGCACTGAATATTTTCAGTCACTTAACCTTTGACATAATTTTAGTTGGATTAATATTTAATCCTTTTACTCATGTGACATTACACTTTACGTATTCAATACTCAAGTCACATAAAATAATCATACGCTAGTATTATTTACTCTTATGTGTATCTGAGGTCAATCTAAAAAACAGTGTAATCGTTCGGGCAAAAAGTAAGATAGCTTAATCTGTTCCTATTATGTTTTGTAGTTGCTACATATCAATTATATATTATATCTGGTGAATATATCCCAAATTTCTATCCTTTAAATCCTTTAATTAATACACTATTTATATAAATTATATTAAACAACCAATGGAGACATTAAACACAACCTGTTTCAGACCCACTTATACTCTTATTTAAGACACACCTCCCGTATCCGGCTTCATGTTATAATCTAACACACCCTCTTAATGTTCTGTAAAATGCTATTTAATCGCCGTAATTAAGAAATACCAAAATTATATATACTATATATCTCACTATTAACATTATCGAAATTCAATTGAGTTTCATCCGCACAATCTTACTGCGACTCCTCGCATATCTCTCGAATCTATCTATGCTTCTTTCTCTCAGAATATTCAGCCCAAACAAGAAAAAGCATGTCTAATATAACTGTTTTTTTTTCCTTCTAAGTCTTTTTTACCTAAGAAATTTCTCTTGTTTAATTCTGCATCTATTACTCTCAAATGTAAAGAACCTGATCCATCACATCCTATTATAGACTCATTCCCTATAAAATATGACCTACAATTTTTACCTCTCCATATATCTGATATTATATATCTGTTATATACGATCTTTTAACTATATATAATCTTTATTAAATAATTTATCATCCTAATTTATTTTATTATTTATACCTATTATAACAACACCAATTATAGCATATATAATTCCTGATCTATACATAGAAACACTAATTTTTAGTTCCCCTTAGTACCCTCTTAGTTATATTAAAAAATTATTAGGTATTACTAAGACGAATTGAATTGGGAAAGGAGCTGATATGTGTATATATATGAGGTTAATTGGGACTTGGAATCACCTCTTAAAATAATTTGAATATATAAATAATTACTCATATTCATATACTCAACTCCATAAATAACATAAATAAATGTCCTACCTCTACTCTTATATTTCAACATTTCTATACTTATTACTCTATTTCTGAGCCAATTTCTGAATCACTTTCAGGTGCATCTTCATCCTTTTTGGCTTCTTCAATATAGCATTCACTGAATTTATCTATAATCCTTTTGTAAATTTGCCCTACATTTATATATTATTCAATACTTCTTTCCTTTCGTGTAATATAATTTCTTATCTTATGACTTCCTACATATACTATACTATCTTATCTTATTTACCTTACCCATGACTATAATAAGTGATATATCTATCTGATATTAATAGAGCTTAGTGTTACTTTCGTATGATGATGAACTTTAAATAAATTATATATTATTGTTTCCTCCCAAAATTACTATACTCTCATACCTAGTCTATCTATCTCAATTTTCCTAGATACATTCATCGCTTCAATTATTTTCTCCATCTCGAGAGCCTTTAGCTTCCAAGTATTAATTTGAATCAGTTACTTCTTCACTTATATTTCGTAATACCTCTGTGTTAAATACTCACTTCAAATATATTTTATATCTTACTCCTGTAATTATATGATTTAAGCATACTATAAATTCTTTTCCGCTCTCACCGTTTCAGTCTGCCCTTATACTACTTGACAGGCTTTCACTTTTATTAACTTCATTTATCGCACTCTTACTTATTATATCTCGACCCATGTAGTCATTTAGGGTAACTATAAATATTAGACTATTATAATAATAATATATTAATATAATTATAATTTTTATATATTAATTTATATATATATATTAATTAATTATTTATTATAATTATATATATATATATTAATATATAATATATATATTAATAATATATATATTATATTATATATAATAATATTATAATTAATATATATATTATTTATAATATAATATTATATTAATATATTAATTAATTATATTATAATATTAATATATTATAATATATTATTAATATTTAAATATAAATAAATATATATATATTAATATATATAATATATATTATATATAATATTATATATATATATATTATAATATTAATATAATATATTATATATATGATATATATATATATATAATATTATAATTTATATATTTAATATAATATATTAATATTTATTAGATATATATTAATAATTATACTATTATTATATTTAAATATATAATTATAATATAAATATTAATTATAATTATTATATATAATATATTATTATAAAATATATAATATTTAATTATAAATTAATTATATATTATATATATATATATATATTTAATATTATAATAAATAATAGTATTATATAATATATTATTTATATTTTATATTTATATATAATATAATATATATATAATTATATTAATGTTATTATTAATATATATATAAGTATTATATATATTAATAGAATATTTTAATTTACTCGTGTTATTATTATATTATATATTTATTACTATATATATATAATAGTTATATATAATTATATATATATGTATAAATTTATATATTATATATATAATATAAATATGTATATAATATATAATTATATATTATTATACTATATATATATAATATATGATTTAATATATATTAATAATAATTAAAATATATTTAAATATTAATATATTATTTAATATTATATATAAAAATTATATATATTAAATATATATAATATATATATATATTTATAATATATATTGATAATATGTATTATAATTAATTAAATTAATATATTAATATATATATATATTTAATTATAATATATATAGTATAATATGGTATTAATTATATTATGAGCATATATTATTATATATGTGAGCTCTATATAAGTTATATTATTATATATTATATATATATTAAATATATTATATATATATATTATATATATATATGGTTATTTATATAAACATTCTGAAGTACTAGAGGTGAAATTCGACTTTTGTTTGCTGTATATATATGTATTGAAGCAATATAAAGCAATATTATAATATATATTAATATATTTATATCATAAATATATATAATTATTTTTTAG
>JABUQX010080720.1:0-10000 GCA_015478945.1 Trachelipus rathkii
GAGAGAGATCGATGATTGTCTTGTGTGTCGAATCTGAAGAGAGTTTTGAAGAGGATTGGTAAGAGATTTGGCGGGTGTGTAAAAGGAGGGGGCCTTGAAAGTAAACGTGGATAAGAGTAAGGTTATGTGTGAGTGAGGACAGTCCTCAGTGGAAGTTATGTTAGATGGATGAGCAAACTGAAAACAAGTGTTCTGAGTTTAAAATATTATTAGGGTATATGTTGGATGAGAAGGAAACAGATGATGCAGAGAGTTAGTAGGAAAGTTGTGAATGCAGGAAGTGGCTGGTGCAATTGAATCGTTTGTGTGGATGTAAGGGACTAAGTCTTGAGTGTGCTAGGTCTTACATGAGGGTAGGGTATGTGTTATTGTATAGTAGTGAGCTATGGTCTGGAATAAGAAGTTAGATCTAAAGTCAATGTGTCAGATGGAAATCTTTAGGGGCAGTTGTTAGGTGTGAGCAGAATTGATTAAAGATGAGGGAAATGAATTATTAGAAGAGTGTGCGTGTGAAGAAAGGGCTAATGAGGAATAAATGAAGAGTAGTTGAGATGGTTTGGTCATATGAAGGATGAATGATAGTCGGTTGGGTTAAGCGATTATATGTCGTGGGAGTGTGTGGGAACCGCCGGTGGGAGACCGGAAGAAAAAGTGGATTGAGTCAGTAAACGAATGTTTGAAGGAGAGAAATGTGAGTTTGGTAGAGGCGAAAGAAGGTGTATAACGCGAGTGAATGGGGGGAGTGAGGGGTCTATGGTTGGGCCTCACTGGGCAAGGATGAACCTTACATTGAACGATCACATAGTGAGGGTATCGCTGTCCATGAGCTCTAGGGTGGATTTTCTGCTCTGCGATGAGTTCGACTAATTAATGGTATAGAGGGGGCGGTAAGGCTGGGCTTTTTCGACTTATTGTCATGTTCCTAATGGCTTTTCTTTCGATGCCGTTACGCCTTATCCCATTCTTGGGAAATAGAAGGAAGATAAAGAAAGAAAGAAGAAATATATTATATATATTATATATATTATATATATAAATATATATATATATATATATATTATATATATATATACTATATATATATATATATATATTTTATAATATATATTATTTTATATATAATATATATTATATATATATATATATATATTATATATATATATATATATACAGTATATATATATAGAGAGGAAAGATGCTCCAAAGTGAAGATTAACTCGATCATTAGCATATATGGAGTGTTTGGGATACTTTCGATGGCATCCAGTGGTTCAACACTCTTGTATATCCACATGTTCTTCACACTAACACTATTCAGCAACATTTAGAATTATTTTATATATTATTATAACAAATAAATAATATATATATGTATGACGAGATCGCGAGGGAGCAAGTAGGTTGGGTGGAGAGGCCGCGGGATAAAGCTAGATGGAATTTGATAAGGTAAAGAGCTATTGATGCGTTGACATGACTTGATAGTTGCGGCGTATATAATATATATATATTATAGAGAGAAGGTCTATAATAGACGGTGGAAGGCGCGTAGGTTGAGGTGATGTATTTAAGGTGATTATGAGAATAGATGAGAAGACGAGTAGGTATAGACATGATACGACGGAGAATATATAGTTATCTATATATATATTATATAGATTTTCCACAGGTACATTCTAGTATCATCGAAGGTGACTTATACAGAAAGTGGGATGAGCTATGGGACCACTAAACAGTTATTTACACCTGGAATGCTATGCAGGGTTTGCGAGTGACTGCGCTATATCGGTCTATTTCGAGACTAAAGCTAGGGCACCGGCTATGTGAAGAGATAGAAAGTAGGAGTATTGGGGGAGGAGTCAGGTATAGTAGAGTGCGATCTTTTGGCGAGGTTTAGCACTTGGACGCGAAGTAGATGAGAGAAGAGGGGAGTAGCTAGGGGAGGCAGGTGATAAAAGGAGTTGACATAGATCGTGAGAAGAGAGGAAGATGGAGGATGGGCAATAAATGTGCGAGGAAGAAGAGAATGAAAGGGGTGACGGGGGGGAAAAAAAAAATAAATTGTTTTTTTTTTCAAAAAAAAGGGTTTTTTTAAAAAAAAATTTTGAATTTTGCTGCCCCCTTTTGTGACTGAAACGAAAATAATGATGATGCAGAGAGCGAAGAGAAGGCATCGGGAGCTTGTAGAATAGGGCTGAAGGGACTATGGTAAGAATCGTGTGGTGCGATGTGGAAGAGAGGAAAGAGGGGAATAGGTGGCGTATAATGGGAGAGTAGGTAAGTTTGTAAAGTTACGTATAAGGAAGGTATAGGAACTGGATGTGGGATGTGGAGGTCCTGAAAGTAGATTAGAGCGCGAGGGAGGCTGATGCGAGATCAGAGTGATAGGTACGGTATGGTGTGCTGGTATAGAGTGGCGGCTGTTAAGAAGTAGGGGTGTAAGCTGGGAACGGGTATTAGTAAGAATAGATGAACATATATGTAAGGGTATGAGGAGCAGTGATAAAAATTTAAATTATGTGTGGTGTAACATATGGTTCTCATCTCAGGATTGTGTTGAGGATAGTGGTGAATTTGGGAAAATCTGAAATGATACTGATGACAGGGTGGAGTGAAGGCTTCAGATTGTCTGAGTGATTAAATGTGATAGTGATTGAAAGAGGGATGGTATGGCAGTGCATCTG
Source organism: Trachelipus rathkii (assembly GCA_015478945.1). NCBI lineage: Eukaryota > Metazoa > Arthropoda > Malacostraca > Isopoda > Trachelipodidae > Trachelipus > Trachelipus rathkii. Next base: position 2,682 of record JABUQX010080720.1, read on the forward strand.
GGTTGCAGGATAAGATGAGACATGGAAATGATTGATTTCTGCGAGAAGAAATATGTGTGGAAGCAACATTTTCTGAGTACTAGACTATTCATAGTATACAGAGTGTGTAGATAGATATGGTGTTGAAGTGAAGAGTAGATGAATTTTGTGTTGGGTGAATGGGGAAGATGTTGATTGTATTGAGGATGTTAATCAGTGAGGGTGTTGGTATGGGAATAACAATTTCATATTTTATAGAATTAAGTTACTGGAGGTAGAATAGAAGGAAAGAAAAAAGGAAGGAAATGGGGAGAATTAGAAGTGAGAAGTTACAGTGAAACAAGGGTTATAAAGAAAGAAATGTTATACAGGGTATAAAGATTGTAAGCTCGGCAGTGTTGCAGAACATGCCAATGAGAAGTGTGCGTGAGAATGTCTGACTTTTTTAACCTGTGATGTATTAGTACATATGCTTGTTGAATTCACATTTGAATAGTTTTTCATGTGCGCTGCGTGTTTTGCTCGAGTCAGATGCTAGCACCTATACAGATGTAGAGAAACCATGTCTTGCACTCAGGAAGGATAGGTTTCCAATGAACAGTTATGATCAATCGGTCTGTGGAGAAGCACAAGACATTGTTTCTGCTGCTAGAGATGGCTCCTGTATTCAAAAAGAAAACTGGTCTGGGAGAAAGAACTGACTACGTAAAGATAGATGTGTGGGAAGAGGTACTTAAAACCTGTGATGTTCATGTGGATTATTATTAAAAAGTTTTAATTGAAACATTGTTTACAAAATTAAAAATATATTTAATCACGAATTTTTAAATACTGTAGCTCCAGGAGAGTAGATTTATGTTTGAAGATAGATAGAAAGACAAACAGTGCAAACTTTGCCAGGGTAAAATAATAGGTTTGAGGGATTTAAATCTTACCAATTATGTGACATATATGAACTAGCTAAAAAATTAATTCCCAACGCTGCCGCTTTCAAAATTTACTCAACAAAATTCTTGAAAAAAAACTTTCTTAAAGCTGAAAAGTAATCACCCTGATGAGGAATTCTAAAGTGCTATAGTTTTTTATATATACAGTACTGGTTGTTACTTGATTTAAAATTTCAATAAAAATAGATTCCTATTGTTGCATACTAAATCTAAGCTCAACATCTAAATATCTAAATCTTAAATATGAATACTTATTATACGATTACTACCTGAAATGTAGGATATAAATGAACGAGTACATGCAGTACAAATAATAGAGGTAATTAAAAATATTTAAAATGAAAAAAACCAGCCTTTCTAAAATACAATAATTATGTTTCTATCATTACAATCAAGATTTTCATGTTGTTAAATTTTGAAGATATGTTAACTCTGATCAGTACCATTTCAGCACAATGATTAGCTTATGACAAACTGGCGACTACTTAATATTAAAGAATGAATGTTCATATGTACTTTTTGAAATATTTGCTCATTTTTAATAATTTTTAAAAACATCGAAAGAAACTCGATAATCGCACAGAAAAACTATCGACAAGCTTATATTGTTTTAATTGTAATTGTAAATCAGTAAAAGTTGCGAAAAAAAAAAAAATTCTTAAGTAAAATTTATGCAAATGTAGCACAATTCAAATGTCTTTGAAAATCTTTTTCAACCAATTACATGAATTTATTATATAATATAATTATATATATAAAATGTGTATAAGTGTTTATATATATATATATATTTAATAGGTTTTCGATATGTTTTTATTATAAACATATATAATATATATATAATATATATAAATAATATATAATTATATATAGATATATATATATAATAAGTATATAATACTAATATATATATATATATATATATATATATATAACGTAAACGGGTTTTTTTGGAAATTTTCAAAAATTTTCAGAAATAAAAAAACAACGAAAGATCGTTATCTTATGTATTTTATTTAATATATATGTAAAATATAGTCATTGAAGAGTAATTACATGTAAAAAGAATAATAAAAAACTGTATTATAATGATATTTTATTGGCCTTAAAAAAACTCAGTCACCGAATTTTGAATCGGGGTAAAATGGTAAGAAGATGGGGGAAAATGGTAAATGGAAAAAAAATGAAAGAAATACAAATATATATAATAATATGAGTACACATCCTTATAGAACATGTTCATATACTTATATGAAAAAAAATCAAAAAAATTAAAATAATAAAAACTCCAAAAAACATGGTCTTATCATTTTACCCCAGATTTAGTTTTAGCCATATTTTGTTAATTTTAACATCATCAGTACTTACCTTGATACTTTTTACAACTGCCTTATTTGTTTGGAGCAATTATCTGAATAAAAATTTGAATGTAGAAATTTTAGTTTGTAGAGCAAAATTCCATGAAAAAATTTATACTCCGAAAAAAAAAAATTAAAAATATTTAGAAATCTTATATTATTATCTTAATTAACTAAAAAGGTATATTAAAGCATAGTCTACAGATACAGCTTTAAAAAATGTATAATAATTATAACCTTGCAGAATAAATTTTGAAATTTAAATTTTTTGGGGGCATTTATCATTTTCCCCCGAATAGCTATCATTTTACCCCGGTTTAGTTTTAGACATATTTTTCTTACACTAGCCATATTTTGTTAATTTTAACATCATCAGTGCTTAACTTGATAAATTTTAAAAAAGCCTTGTTGATTTGGAGCCTGTAACTAATATAGCTGTGAATGTACAATTCTTAGTTTGGACATCAAATTTTTACTGAAAAATTTATACTCTGAAACAAAAAAATATTAAACATATTTAGATATCTTATATTATTATCTTAATTAACTAAAAATGTAGTTTTAAGTATTCTTAACAGATATAGCTTTACACAAGTTATAATAATTATGACTAAGTACCATAAAATTAAAATTTTATATTTTTTTTGGGCATTTATCATTTTCCCCCGGCCTTACCATTTTACCCCGTTTTACGGTATGTTAATTCATTTCTCATTTTTTACCAGGGTTGGCATAATTTAAATTAGGAATTTATATATATATAGTATATATAATATATAACTTATATAATATATATTATTGTATCTATATAAACAAAATATATTTTTTTTAAATTAATTAAATTTGTAGCTACATATATTATATATATATATATATATATTATATATAATATATTATAAAATATATATATATATATATATATATAAAATAGGGAGTTACCCAACTACATTTTACAGCAAAAATTTCTTATACTTATTATCTCATATCTCAAAAACTACAATAGCTTACAGGGAAAAGGAACAGGCTGGAATGCTGGTCCAAATTTAGTCCGGAAAATTGTAAAAAAAAAAAAAAAAAAAAAAAAAAAAAAAAAAAAAAAAAAAAATCTCAAAAAACTACAATATTTAATTTTTGCTTTTTTTTTTTACTAATAGAATACCCCAAGGGTATACGCACCGATGGGCAGGAGTCGGGTCTCTCGGCCTTCTGGGGAACTACAGGGTAGGACTAATTCCCCCCTCGGGGAGGGTCTCGGAACCCCGCTCTTTGGGTATTGGTGTCGCGGGGGTTCTCCACCCTCCTACGGGTATGGAAACGTCCCCCCTGTGTTTCCCGTCGGTCGACCCCCTACATTGCCGTGTAATTACTTACAATAATATAATAATATATATATTATATCCCTGCTCCTAAATAAAAATAGCAATATTTATTTATTTATTTATGATTATGTATTTTATTTTTTTTTACAGTTTTCACTATAAAATGTTACAAGGATTCCAAAAATGGTATTCTTTTTCGCTGTAGCTATTTGTAGTTTGAGATTTTTTTTTTTTTTTTTTTTTTTTTACATTTTCTCAACTAAAATTTTACCAGGATTCCTACAATGTATTCCTTTTCCCTGTCGGCTTAATTGTAGTTTTTGAGATATTGATTTTTTAAGAAATATTTGCTGTTAATGAAATACATATACAGCATAATATATAATATTATAATATATATAATATATATATACTATATATATATATATATATATATATATATATATATTATTAATATATATTATAGTATTATATATATATAATATATATATATATATATATTTAGTGGATGGGACGATTCCAAATTTCCAGCCGATGCGATTCGATCTGGCAATACCAGTCAAAGTGCCGATTTCCGATTCCGACTTCCGATTCTTTATATATATATATTTATATATAATTAAATTATATATATATATATATATAATATAAATATATATAATATATATATATATATATATATTTATATATATATATAACTATATATATATATTATAATATATATATATATTAATATATATATATATATATATTATAATATAATATTATATATATATATATATAATTATTATATATTAGTGATGGGACGATCAATTTTCAGTCGATGCCGATTCCGATTCCGCTACAGTCAAAAGTGCGTTCCGGATGTCCGTTCGATTCTTCTCTCTTCTCTCTATATATATAAATATTTATATTATATAATATATATATATATATATACTATATATATATATATATTATATATATATATATATATAATATATATAAATATATATAATATATATATTATATATATATATTGTTATATATATATAATAAATATAAATATATAATATATATATATTTTATATATATATAATATATATAATATATATATATATAATATAAATATATTATATTATATATATATATAATTGATATATAATATAATATATATATATTATATAATATAATATATAAGTATTATAATATCTATATATATATATATATAGATATATATATATATATAATATATATATATTATATATAGTAATATATATATATATATATTATATAATTCAGTATAATTTTCTTTCTTTTATTCTTTCTTTTTCTTTTCTATGTCAAATAATTTCCATGCTAAACTTTTTTGGATTTAGAAGGAATAAGATTCTTCTTTGCTGGTGATTTGTAACTGTCTTGCTATGATTATAATGCTTGACAAAAACTTTTTTTTCACATCACTGACTACAAATACACTTTTTCTGAATGCTTTCTGACACATGATGCCAAATCTGGCTTCCAGTTTTTCTCTCTACTATCACGTAAAGTTTTTTGAAATAACGATAAAATATTATTTTTGTGTTTTTTGAAAATGTAGGTTTTAAATATTCAAAATTGAGAAAGAATTTTTCCATAAACTTAATTATAAGTTATACACTCATATTGCGAAAATTAATAGAATTTATATTAAGAATATAAATAAACTTATTGCATAATTAAAATTTACTAGACAAAAAGCCTTAAAAGCGTTGATTTTGTGATTTTCTTTTATAAGTTTGGTCAGGATTTTCACGATATAGCATCCAACAATGGTCAGGCATCATGCTTTCGTTCCAAAATCCTTGATATCAAGTTTCCATGGTCTTAATGTCCTGATTGAAGTGCTCCCCTTGCTCTTCACTTACTGCACCAAGATCATTCTGAAAAAAGTTTAGATGGAATGAAGGAAATGCTTCAAAGACATGCAACAATTCATTTCTTTATAAGCATCAAGAAGGTTCTCAATACCCCTTTTATATTCAGAAGACTTGTAATTTCCAAGAAAGTTTTTGCATATCCATTTGAAAGAAAGCCACGCTTTCAATTCAAGAGGACCGAGAGCCTTTTCAAAATCCATGTCTTTTAAAACCTCCCTGATTTGTGGTCCAACAAAAATTCCCTCCTTCAATTTTGCTGTACTAACTTTCGGAAATTTCTTGGCAAGGTATCTGAACCCCTCTGAATTCACTTTCCCCATTGCTTTAACAAAATTCTTCATTAAACCAAGTTTAATGTGGAGTGGTGGTAGAAAGATTTTTTTGGGATCAACCAAGGGAACAGACTGGACACTGCTTGTTCTTGGGACATATGCAATCCTTAGAGACCAATCACGTTTAACATAATGTTCATTAGTAGCACGATTGTCCCAGAGACAAAGAAAGCAACAATATTTTGTAAATCCAGCTTGCATTCCCATTAATATGCCTATAACTTTCAGATCTCCACAGAGATTTCATTGATGACTGTGACATTTGGCTGCTTTAAGCAATATATCCATATTGTCATATGTCTCTTTGAGATGGACCGAATGGGCTATGGGGATAGATGGCTTTACATTATTATTATGCAAAAGAACTGCTTTCAGGCTTCTTTGAGATGAATCTATAAAGAGACGCCACTCAGATGCTATATGCGTCTGAGACAAATCAAAGAATAATCCATCTATATCGTGGCAATAACAAAGAGGACCATCTACTGTAAAGTATGCTGCTGTTAAAATTCCTCTTTCGGTAGTAACTGATGCGAGCATTTTCCTCAAGTAAATTTTTCTCTTTTAGTCTTGAGGCGAGTTCTGCTTTCTCTTTCGAAAGAGATAAGTCTCTAACAAGATCCTTCAACTGTTTTTGAGAAAATAGATTTGTCTCAAAATGGCTTTCTTCTATCTTGTAATCTGGATCTATCGACTGTCCGAGAATGCCACCAACTGCTCCTTCTTCATCATCCATTGCATCTGCAATAGAAGCTAGCCCATCATAATGGGGGATTGGAATGGGCAGTGATTCATTATGTTGGACTGGTTTACTTGCCGAATCAAGGTTTGGATATACAATATGGTGTTTGTTTTTTTTGCAGAAAACTCTTCTAGATTCACACTACAAAAATAACAGTCTTCATGATGATCTCTTGGTTCCCTTCATATCATGGATATAGCAAACGGTCTTGAAGCTTTCTTTTTATTTAACCAATCGCGTAATCCGTTTGAACAAAGATGAACAAATCTGATAAGGCGCCCATGCTTTATCTTGGTAACCTAAAGGACAACCAAAATACATATTGTATATTTTCTTAAGGTCTGTTGTAATTGTTCTTTTTTGTGTTGTTGTTATGAAACAGCCACAGACAAAGCAAAATTTGTTTGGGTTATTTTTACATTGTCGAGGCATGCTGTTTTATCCGAGAAAATTCAAAATAATAAAAGCACAGCACACCTTTCGGCTACAGAAGACAAAGATTAACTTAAGAGTAAAGACCATTCCCATGGCGCCATAAGTCTGAAAATGCACGTGATGATGTTGCCAAACGTACGATGATAAAAGCGAGTAACAATATGTTGCTAAATAATCAAAACTGTAGAAGATAAATTAAATAAAATGTTGAAAAACTAACGTTTCTTTATATGAAATAGCAAAATATGTAAAATTATGAAAATATCTTCATCATAAAAACTGCTACAGCAAATCTGATTGCAGATTTGA
>JABUQX010080721.1:0-2500 GCA_015478945.1 Trachelipus rathkii
AAGAGCTTAACATCTTCCTCACGTTCGAAGACCACGAAGGTGTCATCAACATATCGTATATATAGTCTGGGATTGAAAGTTTTATTTTTGGTTAATACTAAGTTTTCAATATGCGACATTTAGAAGTTAGCGAACGTTGGTCCAAGCGGGGAACCCATGGAAACACCATCCACCTGAATATATGTTTTTCCATCGAATTCAAAAGGAGTCATAGTAGTGCATTTGGTTAAAAGATTTTTTAAAACAGATTTATCAATATTGGGAGGTTGTAATGAAGGATGGTTGTAAGTCCTGTCTAATATTATCTCAATTTTATCTTTCACAGGTACGTTTTTGAATAAGCTTTTAACATCTAAAGAATAAATATTTAAAAGACATTATCCATTCGTACATTGACTCAAGTAATATGGTTAAAAGTACTGAAGAATTTTTACTTAAATTAGATCTTGAAAGTTTAACACCACATGACAAGATTTATTCTTTAGGTGCTGAAAGCTTATTTACAAGCGTATCTGTGAAAGCTACAATTTTTGAATTGAGGCTGGCTGAGTCGCTCTTAATAAAAAAGCCCAAGCCTATTATCAACATCAAGTACAATGAATGCAAAATTTTTTGAACATTTTTTAGGCTTGGCTAGATAGAATCTCTATATTGATTTAATTATTACCTAAGGATTTTAGATTTAACGTTAGCTACAAATAAGACTTTAATATGCTACTTCACATTTATTTTTTATATTTAAATAACATTTTTTATTTTGCTTCAGCATTTGTTAAATTAGTCTAGAACTCGTCTCTGATGATGCCTGAAGTGGTCAGGCGAAACATTAGATTAAAAGTTCAGAAAGCTGTTGTTCTATTCTATTCCAGAATAGTCCTTAAAAAATCAATCATGAAGTGGTTGATACCTTTAGGAAATTGAAAAAAGCTTGCAAATCTCACATTAAAAGCTTACCCTGTGCCTAAAATTTTTTTATTATTATTATTATTATTATTATTATTATTATTATTATTATTATTATTATTATTATTATTATTATTATTATTATTATTATTATTATTATTAAAACTTAGCAAAAATTGTTACACACACTACATATACACAAACACATACTACACACACACATATGCAAACTCTCTCTCTCTCTCTCTCTCTCTCTCTCTCTCTCTCTCTCTCTCTCTCTCTCTCTCTCTCTCTCTCTCTCTCTCTCTCTCTCTCTCTCTCTCTCTCTCTCTCTCTCTCTCTCTCTTCTCCTCCTCCTCCTCCTCCTCCTCCTCCTTCATAATTGTACCCGTACAAGTGGTAGTAGCTGTATTAGTAGTAGTAGTACTAGTAGTCGTTGTGGTTGTAGTCACCGTAAAACAAAGTTTTAGCTTATCAATATCTGGTAACATAGCAATATCTAACAATACTTTACATAAACTAACCTACTCAAAGCCTGCGTATTATTATTATTTCTTATTATTATTATTATTATTATTATTATTATTATTATTATTATTATTATTATTATTATTATTATTATTATTATTATTATTATTATTATTATTATTATTATTATTATTATTATTATTATTATTATTATTATTATTATAATTATAATTATAATTATAATTATAATTATAATTATAATTATAATTATAATTATAATTATAATTATAATTATAATTATAATTATAATTATAATTATAATTATAATTATAACTATTATTATTATTATTATTATTATTATTATTATTATATATTATTATTATTATTATTATTATTATATTATTATTATTATATTATTATTATTATTATTATTATATTATTATTTTATTATTATTATTATTATTATTCACTGGGTAAAAAAAAAAATCGTCCAGGGTTTTCCAGAGGAATTAGACTATTTGAGATGCGCTGAGTCCGAAAATGCCCTTTGTTTTTTTCAATCAGGTCTGGTTTGTTCGCTACAGACATTTAAGAAAAAAACTATTTTTCGTCCAAAAACCCAATTCCTGAGGATCATAAACATTCGGTTTTTCCGTTTTCCTGGGTAAATAAAAGTCAACGTATCCAAATTCATTCATTTATTATATACTCGATTACATTTGATAAGTTTAATACATGTACATGAGCGTTACGTGACACAAAAGTTCAGAGTTCACGGCGTAAATCCCCGTTTCCTCGATTTCCGTGTGTGAGCAGCTGCTGGGTTGTCTCTCTTCAGCGACCAGCAGTAGTCCGCGAGCATGACTGCGTCCCACCTCCCCTGGTACCTCTCCTCCATTTGACGCATGTCCTGATGGAACCTTTTGTTCCTGCTCGTCGCTGACCGCACCAAGGTTTTCAGGAAACCTCTCCATGTGAGAGAACAGGAAATTCATCTTTATACTCATCAAACACCCGAGGTTTTGGAAGTTCTTTATCATGCTGTTGATGAGTGTGCCGTAGTTTGCTGCCTTCTTGTTCCCCAGGAAGTTGTTCACCACCTGCACAAACGACCTCCAGGCGGCGCACT
>JABUQX010080721.1:25000-35000 GCA_015478945.1 Trachelipus rathkii
TTAGTCAAATGTATTACAATACATAATTTGTCAACCTCAACCTTACAAATCAAAAAGTGATTCATTTTTAAATAGTTGATAAGTAAATATTAAATAAATAATCCCCACCCTTATTTTACGATTTTAATATGTTTTAACTACTAATGATTCTAATAAAATATATATATATCTATATATATATATATATATATATATATATTTTTATATATATATAATATATATAATATATAATATATATATATATATATATATATATATATATATATAATATATATATATTATATATATCATCCCTATATATATATACGCGTAATATATATAATAGCTAACTATCACTATATATATGTATACATTTGATGTAATATATATAATATTATCTTATATATATTATATATATACTTTGTATATATATATATATACTACCTCCCTACTTATAAATATATATATATAATATATGATATATACTATATATATATATATATATATATATATATAATATATATATATATAATATATATATTATATTATATTAAAAAACATTCTTTTTCATTTTTTTGATAGAAGTGGCTCTTGTCGCCACCGGACTATTGTTTAGTATTTTTTAACACTAGATCATACTTAAAAAATTTAAATGTTTATTACCGTTAAATGTTTTTCTTCTTGATGTAGAGACAGAAGTGGAGACTTTATTTAAGGTAAATAAGCATTTAAATTTTTTAAGTATATTTAGTGTAAAAATACTAAACAATAGTCCGGTGGCGACAAGAGCCACTTCTATCAAAAAATGAAAAGAAATTTTTTGATATTTTTGAAAAGGTTTCCTTTTATAAACAGGACATTTTCAATCACTTTTAAAGTAACTAATTTTCACAGAGTAACTTAAACTCCAAACAGTTTTACTGAGGCCATGTTACTGAGGCCAAGATCGTAAAGGCAATAGATATGAAATATTATTGTAATAAGCCGTGAACTAAACTTTAAGACACTTATTGTTTGTCTATATTAATTTTATTGTACTTAATACTGCGTACAATTTTATTAAGTTTATGAGAATCAATCTCAACTTTAATGAACCCGAATACTTAAATATTGACAACAGTATACGTGTTCACCAGTTAATTACTGAAAGATTACTGAAGTTTTTACTGAAGAATTTCTTTTACTAACTTTGGGGAAGGCACGTGACCAGCCCGCGCATTGATATGATGAAATTTTTAAGCCTTTATTAATGACTCATAATACTGATATTTTTATACTGTGGTCTAAATTATAAAATGACCAATATTTAATAGTTTTCTAAATAAATTTTCATACACTCCGGGCAGAGGATTGCTTCAAAAGAGAAGCAATACCCTACCTTTGAGTTTACTTTAGCTGTGTGCTTGCGTTTCCTTTAATGGTTTACTTCATTTAAAAACAAAAAATTTTTTTTTTTACTTTTTCTTTTTTATTTAAAAACTTTAATCTACCTTAAAATTACCCTAAACCAAACTTAATATTACCTTAAACCTAATTTTACTACTTTATTTATGCAATTTATTATAGATTTGACAAATTGGCTTGCATTAACTGCCTCTGTTTAAGAGCAGCTTTTCTCTGAGGTCTTATTGTATTGGCATTACTATCATTATTATTATTTATTTATATTCATTACCCTATTATTATCTATTTATTAATTATTAATTATTATTATTATTATCATTATTATTATTATATTATTAATTATTATTATTATTATTATATTATTATTACTATTATTGAAGTACCAGGTCTGTTGCTGTTGTCATCCTGTACAGGTGTTGTAGGTACAGGTGTTACATTTGATAAGGCTACACTCCTCCCTGTAAGGTTTTTAATTTCGAGGGGGTAAAGGTTATCTGATGGATTTATGCAGCCCTATTCTCACGCTAGAACCGGTTTCTTAATTTTACTTGATCTCTGATGTTTATTTATTGCGTGACCTACTGGAGTCTCACATCCATTCACTCTCCCAATTTCCCAAAATGTGACGTGTGTTTTATTTTGCTGTCCTTAGTATGACACAGCAATCTGCCCCCTTTACTTTTTATCATCCAAATTCCCCTGAACCAGCTCTAGATACCGCTTCCGTGAGACTTAGGTAGCTACCTCATTCATGCCACAAACGCCTGTAACTCTCATCAGATTGTTCATTTACTCGCTTTATGAGGGTAGAATCCAGTACCGTTTCTCTCTATTTACACAGTTCTCTCCGATTCTTCTTTACTTTTCTTCCTTTTCATCCATTCCTCACTCAGTCTTCGCTTTGTGGAGTCGCACTTGTTCCCACCTCTGATATCTCTACACTGTATCAAAATTACTTTTTTAAATATTAATTTCTGTTAAGCACATTACTTCCTTCAAAAAACAATTGGGCGTTATTGCCTCCAACTCAGAGGTACCAGATCTATAGGGTTAGGGGTCTGGAATTGATGGCATTTTCTATGTCAGACAGAGTGGTAAGAAGCTCAAAATAAGTCACTTTACTTTTTCCCACAGCTTTGTACAGACACTGTTTCATTACTTTTATTAACCTCTCCCAATGGCTGCCTTGCCATGGAGAGAAGAGGTTAATTTTTACATGTTTGATCTGATTTTTATCAAACTCCTCCTTGAAAGCATCAGTATTAAAGGACTCTTCTATTATTTTGCACCCTTTATTAAAATATAATGCTATTGAAATATAATGCATTGTCACTATATATGTATGATGGTATACTAAATTTATTACAGAACCTTTTGAAGGCTAACAGAAAGTCAGAGGTGTTCATAGAGGGTACTAGTTCTAAGTGTACAGCTCTGATGTTTAAGCAAGTGAAAATTAAGATGTACATTTTCTCTAACTTTGAGGTGTTGTTTTTGACATATACATGAGAGGTGAAATCAATACCTGTATGTTGGTAAGGTTTTATAAGATTCATGTGTGTTCTAGGTATGTCAGTGAAACGTGGGTACCTGTAAGAAAGAGCATTGTACTTCTTGCATGTAATGCATTCCAATAATACTGATCTTACAGCAGCTCTACCCTTAGGTATCCACACACCTTGATTTCTGATGTCATTATAGGCCAGTAGTAACCCACATGCCAAGATGCTTTTACTTGCATCTATTCTTTCATCCACCCGATTTGCATCATTCTAAATAACTTATAGCGCCATGTTATACAAATGACCGACTTGGAGGTAGACTTTTTACCACCCATTACATATAGTATCTCATTGATGTTCATCAGCTGATCAGTACCACTAACGAGACCTTTAAATTAAAACCTGTGCACCAACTTAGCTTCTTACAATATTGCTTTCTCCGTCACCGCTGAATTTCAGATCTTATAGATTCTGAGAGAGACCAAGGGAGCAGAATTTTCTGGAATCTTTCAAGGAAGCTTACTTTACTTGTAATGTTTATAATCTTTTCACACAATATTATATCCTTAATGTTAAGAAGCACTACGGAATTAGAATTCTGATTTATTTTAAGCCACATCACCCTATTCTTGAATTTTGTCTGGCTCACAATCCACTTTTTAAGCAATCTTAGTTAATTTTATTTAGTCTTATCTTTAAATAAATTCCAGCGCACCGCTGATTTCTTACACGACATTTTTCCTCGATAGCCATCAGAATGAATTTACTTGCTATAAATCATGAAAATATTCTTAACAATACACTGTATTCATACTAATATTATTTGTATCACTTTACATCTATTTAATTAGCCAGGTTAAATCGTATCTTTGTGGCACCACACACTTCACATCATGGTAATACTTGTGGCCAATTTGTCTAATCACTCTAGTTAAGCCAAGCAGGCAAGGAAACCATTCATTGACATCTAATCAGGGAATACTATGTTTTCTATTAAACTTCTCTATAAAAGTTAAACCCCTTTATTTGTGGTAAAAAATCACCAGAGATTCGGCTCCTTCTTTGCTGGTAATGTTTACATACTTATAATGCATGCATTTACCCTTTCATACTTGTTAAGCATGATGCTTAATCAATTGATCCTAATCCAATTATTCCTATTTTTTAAAATTCTCAGTGTCGTTGCCGTTTGGACTCCCTCGTTTAATAACCAGTCTCAATAACTTACTTGTGATCCCAAGCGATATTATGAATTTCAACAATATATTTATTACTGTATTGCTTCCATAAATATTGGTAAGTCCTGCATTTTGCAGGCCAACCAATAACCCCCATACCAGCTCAGGGGAAGGGATACTTAACTCCCTAGGCCTATTGGCAGGAGCTACCTTGGCTTTAGCAAATATAAAGGAGCTTTTGGTTATCATTCCATTATCCTACCTCCGATAACACTACCAGAATCCTCTAAAACTATCGGAAACTTCGTCACAAAGAAAGATGCAAGCCCTTTTACTTGAGGTTCCTTTCATAGAAGAGCCCTTTCTAGGTTGCACATCGTATGCCAAGATGTTCAACAATTAACTGCGTATTTGTATAACATTTGTTTTCTTAATATCTATGACTCAGCTTTCTAATCCCAAGCTTCGGAGTTTTGATGCACACACATTACCTTGTCCATCAACAATTTAGCCCTTGTACCAACATAGGAAGAGCAAAGTTATTGAAGAGGATAGTTAAAGGCTTGGAAATACCTCAGACAACAATTTGACCGCTTGGTTGGAATACTCTCCAGATATTCTATTCTTTATTGATAGCATACATGTTCAGGTCACTCACCTGAAACCTATATAAAGATCCTTTTCAGCAACAACTTAGCAATTCGCTTCCTATTTCAAAGGAGTTTTCTTTCCTTTGATTCTTAAACACGTATAAGCATCCGCAGTTTGCTATTCACATTTTCCCAAGATCTTCAACGATAAAAACCCCCTCCTTCCATTCGTTTCTACTATTGCATGATTTTAAATAACGCATTAAACTATCTTCACGTTTCTTCTTCCATGCTCTGTAAATTATTCAAACCTTATAATCCACAAAAAAGCCTGAGGATAATATTTCAGTACATCTATCATGTGGATACTTAGAAGCATGATATTTCATAATATAATGCAATATAAATGGGGAAGATGTAAACCCAAATATTAAAGTGAGATACCTATAAGCTTCTAATTTCCCGTTGTTATACCATAAGAAAGTGAACCTATTCATGTCCACTTCATCTTTTAACCTTATCATCAAAAATGCTTGTTTTACATCACTTATCACAACAGTACGATTCGTTCTGAACACAAGTAGTAGCTTTAAAAGTGAATTCATGAGGTCATAACCACTGTAAGCAGCCTCATTCAAAGATGGAAGAGTTTTATTACTTTTAAGGGAACAATTAAAAACTGGTCTTATTTTAGTGGTTACTTGTTCTGATTGCCTTATTATAGGGCGATGAGGAATGAATTTATATTTACAAATATCTGAAGGATCATCAAAATTTATATTTACTTTTTCAATTATTTCATCATTCAGTTGACTTTCAAAGACTTTATTGTATTCATTTATTAAATTATTTTGAGTTAATTTATCAAACACTCTATTAGCTATATTTAAAGATATTTTAAAATTATTAGGAACTAATTCTATTTTGTTTTCATACCAAGGAAGGCTTACATGATAATGATTGTCTTTGAAAATCATATTCTGATTAAATAATTGCACTTGACATTTATCTACAGTGTTCAGAATTTCCTCGTCCTGCTTGATGCCTAGTGATTCCAGGCTAAACAGATTTTCCAAGCCATTGTCAATATCAGAATCGAAAAACTGCTCAATGGGATTAAAATAACTCTTGGATGGTTCCAACACAAAATACACTTGTGTATTTAGCCTCCTGTTATTACATTCAGAATCATTTTTAGGAATTATGGTATTATTTGTTTCAACTTTTGACTGAGTTATAAAATTATTAACTTTTTTACTTTTTCTGGTTTCAACCAAATGCACAATTTGTTCTCTACTTAAAAAATTATAAATATTACCTATTGGTATTAATTTATTATTGCCAATATGTAAACAATGGCCACTTGCAAAAGGTACAGTCTGAAAGGATGGAAACAAGTCTATTATTTCTATTCCAAGCAAAACATCTATTTTAATATGACTATTTATATTAGAATTATTAAAATTACTATCAGCAAAATTTAAACCATTAAGTTTCATATTTTTAATAACATCTGAAATGCCATCTACTTTATAATTTATATTTAATTCATCATCTATAAGAAAAGGAATGAAAACTATTCTTTTAAATACTCTTACGCCAATTAATGTTTGATGAAACTTTTTAATTTTAGAACCAATGAAAGTTTGAACCTCATACTCTATTATAGGAAGACTATTTATATTAGATATTAGCTTTTCAGCAGCTTCTCTTGATATATAAGACCTACTTGAAGCTGTATCAATCAAACATCTGTAAGTTTTTTCATTACCATTGAAAACCATATTTAATGAAGTGGTAGGAGGAATATATTCATTCTCCAAACTCTGATGGAAAGTTATACAATGATTGCTAGTTGTATTTACCACCTCACTATTATTAACATTACACAATGGCTGTATGTGTGATTTACTTCCACATTTACACGGAAACCTCATTTTATTATTATTACCAAAACATTGTGCTTGCGGGTGATTGCCAGCACACTGTTCGCATAACCCCAACTCTTTAACTCTATTAATTCGACCTTCAAAATTGTTATACACAGGACATAGTCCTAAAGAATGTGGCCCAGAACATAATTTACACTTTTTTTCAACCTCTTTTACTTTATTACCTGAGGTTTGAAAATTGGCTAAAGAATGCTGTTTACTTGTAGCATTATTTTGAGATGTTTTTTCTTTTTGAGGAGTAACAGGTGTACTTTTACTTTTAAATTTGAGTTTGTCACCTACTGTTCTTTCTGAGGAAGAACTAGTACATATTAAAGCCTTTATTATATCCTGATAATTTTCAAGAACTTCATTTATGTCAGGATAATTATGACCTACTTTTCTTATTAGGTCCTTTAGAAAAATTTTAGGAAGCTTTTTTACCACTATATGTGACAACAAACAACAGCCTGGACTCTTTGAGATAGTGAAATCTAATTTATGAACTTTAAGATCATAAATAATTGCCCTTATTTTATTCAATGCCCTTTTTAAGGATATAAAATCTTTATCATATTTGGATTCTATATTAATAGCTATCAATGAGGCAAACAAGTCATTTGTTATAGTTGTTACATCCAAATATTCAGCTTTCAACAATTCTAATGCTACTTTATAATGTTCTGATATAATAGATAAATGAGACACAATACTTAAAGGATAATCCCTCAAAAAACTTAAAAGGTACATTAATTTAACAGAGTCATTAAGTTTAGGGTTATTGCCAACTATATTCATAAATTGATTTAAAAAAACTTGAAAACTAATTTTATTCACATCCCCATCAAAAATAGAACAACTCATTGTGGGCAATTTTACATTAGTAGTGTGATCTATGTTATTTAAGGCTTCCACAAAACTATCAGAAATAGTAGGTTCTGTTTTAGCAGTCTCTTTACTTAAAATAAATTCATTAAAAACACTTAATTTAATTTCTAATTCTAAATAATAATCACTTTGACTTTCTATTTCAGAGTCCATATTTAGGCCTTCAAGCTCAGTTTCCATCAAAACATCAATCATGCTTTCATCAAATTCTTTGATTTTTAATATCAATTTATTTATTTCATTTATTTGAGATTTGCAGAAAATAATACCCAAACAGTCATTAGTTTTTAATTCATTTAATTTATTTACTCTTTTAGTAATACGAGTTTTTAAATTAGACCTCAACTTTTTAAATTTGACAAAATTGTCCATTTTGTTCCAAAAATTCAAAATTATTTACTTAAAAAATGCCTGATATTGTGTCACCAATATGAATCAAAAAAATATATAGGCCTACAACTACCCTAGGCCTTCAAAAAACTTTTGTCAAAAACTGATGTTCAGCTCTAGGGTTAGCCTAATTTCAAACACTATTTTTGCAATTTCATTAAATAAACCATTTTTTTTCAAAGGAAACGCAACCACACAGTGTTATTGTTATTATTAAACATTAATTACTACAATTAATTATATTATTAAAATAATTAAACCTAAAAAACAATCTTGAAGAATTTATCAAAACGCACTCAGCAAATTGTTTACAATTATTGACAAAATATCGATTATTATCGATTACTGTAAGAATGATATTTCTATCGATTATTCGATCGATCTTAAAGAAATACCTATTAATAAAATATCGATTATTACAAAAAATAATTAGTAGAAACCAATCCAACTCCAATTGGAATTTTCCTTTCATTTAATTCTGATGCAATCTTTTTGCGCATGCGTAAGACTGCGTTTTAACTTTCGAAAATGTTTAAGTTATGAAAAAAGTTTAACTTTAATAAAATTTTCAAATCACTTTTTAAAGGTAAATAACTTTTCATTTCACTAATAATTCACTTGATGAATAAATAAAAAATGTTAAGTACATTAGTACATTTTCAAAAATGACGGTTTAATTATTGAACCTTTTTCAAAATGGCGATCCTATAGATCAAAACCATTTGTTTTTCTTCTTGATGTAGAGACAGAAGTGGAGACTTTATTTAAGGTAAATAAACATTTAAATTTTTTAAGTATATTTAGTGTAAAAATACTAAACAATAGTCCTGTGGCGACAAGAGCCACTTCTATCAAAAAATGAAAAGAAATTTTTTGATATTTTTGAAAAGGTTTCCTTTTCATAAACAAGGACATTTTAATCCTTTTAAAGTAACTAATTTTCACAGAGTAACTTAAACTCCAAACAGTTTTACTGAGGCCATGTTACTGAGGCCAAGATCGTAAAGGCAATAGATATGAAATATTATTGTAATAAGCCGTGAACTAAACTTTAAGACACTTATTGTTTGTCTATATTAAATTTATTGTACTTAATACTGCGTACAATTTTATTAAGTTAATGAGAATCAATCTCAACTTTAATGAACCCGAATACTTAAATATTGACAACAGTATACGTGTTCACCAGTTAATTACTGAAAGATTACTGAAGTTTTTACTGAAGAATTTCTTTTACTAACTTTGGGGAAGGCACGTGACCAGCCCGCGGATTGATATGATGAAATTTTTTAAGCCTTTATTAATGACTCATAATACTGATATTTTTATACTGTGGTCTAAATTATAAAATGACCAATATTTAATAGTTTTCTAAATAAATTTTCATAATATATATATATATATATATATATATATATATATATATATATATATATATATATATATATATATAGTATATATACTATATATATATACTATTATACTTTATATTACTTTATATATTATAACATATATTAATATTATCATATATTATTATTATCCATATAATTAATCTAATATAATTATTATATATATATATATATATATATATTATTAATAATATATATATAATATATATAATATAAGAGGAGTGAGTAAGATTATGAATATACAGAGAGGAGCGAGAGAGATTGTACTGTAGTTCACGCGAAGGTAAGCGAGTTTAGTATCCGTACGACAGTGCTCTCTTCTCTCTCTCTCTCTCCTCTCTCTCTCTCTCTCTCTCTCTCTCTCTCTATAATATATATTATATATATATATATAATATATATATATATATATATATATATAATATATATTATATATATATATATATATATATATATATATATATATATAGTATATATATATATATATATATATATATATATATATATATATATATATATATATATATATATATATAATATATATATATATATATATATATATATATATTATATATATATATAAATATTATGTATTTATAAATTACAAATACATTATAATTATATACATTTGAGTTGCTCAATTAAAAATATTTTCTTTATTTAAATCGTTTTCTATTGTAGATTCACGAATAACTTAATAATATTTCAAATTATAAATTTTTCTACTAT
>JABUQX010080722.1:0-21497 GCA_015478945.1 Trachelipus rathkii
TCTTGCGTAAAATTCACATAAGAATTAATTGTATAAAAATAATCACAATTATAATAATAAAATTTATATGATATAATTAAATTATATTATAGTTAATATGATTAGAGAGCCTATTAGAGACCTTTTATGGTTCTCGATAAAATAAATAGACTTTTCTTATTTAAATTTTCTTTTTTTTTTATTTTATAAAGTAAATTACATATATATAGTATATATATAATAGTATATATACGGCACCGTGGCAGGTATAAGTCTCAGCGGTCTCTCGGGCCTTCCGGAAACTACGGGTAGGACTTAATCCCCCCTCCGGGGAGGGGTCTCCGGAACCCCCGCTCTTGTATTTGGGTGTCACGGGGGGGGGTTCTGCCGCCCCTCCCCTACGGGGTTATTGAAAAACGTTGTATTTTCCCCATCTGCTGGGGAACCGGTTAAAATGGTGTTTTTACATTATTTTATTAACCCACTAAGTGATCTTGTTGGTTCATCTGAAATATAAAAAAGTATCTCAGATGAATAAACTAAACAAATAGTTGTAAGGAATTGTTACGTCACTCTTCTTATAATATTACCATTTCAATTATTATTAACTCAATTAACTATTTTATATTATTTATTATTATATTTTAATACATTTTTCTTATGTGATAATTATTTCTGAGTATTCAAAAAGTGTATTCATTTATTTTTCGTCAGTGATTAGCTATATTTAATGTTTGAGATATAATTATATATATTTTTTTATATACATATTTCCGTGTGAGTATAGGCAATAACTTTATTATTTGGTATACCAGCATTCCTCTAATAGTAAACTATCGATAATTAATTTTCCATTATTTATTTAAAAAACGATCAAACGAAGAAATCAATATTTCTTAAGAACAATTATTATTGACGGATTAAAAAGGCGAAATATCAGAATAATAGTGGTATATACCTATATATATATTATATATAATATATGTATTATATTTATAATATATATTATATATTTATATTATAATATATATTATAGATTATATATTATATATTATATATATATATTAAATATATATATATATATATATATATATATATATATTTATTATATATATATTAGATATTAAGATAATAATATAATTTACATTATAATTATATTAATTATTCATTAAAATTATATATAATACTTATATCGTAAATAATATTAATATATTATATATATATATATATATTATTATAATATATATATATAATTATATATATATATATATAGATAAATATATTATTATATAATATTAATATATATTATATAATATAATATATATTAATATTATAATAAAATATATAATAATATATATATATAAATATAATTAATTATATATATATATTATTAATTAATAGATATATTAATATATATATAATATATATTTATATATATATATTATAAATATAATATATTATATATATAATATATATATTTTATTTATATAATATATATATATATATATTATATATTATATATATATATATATATTAATGATAATTAATTTTAAATAAACACTATATAATTAATTTGGAAAAGAAATAGTAAATATTTAAAAAAAACACAAACTAAATTAAAATATAACTTATGCTGACGTTTCGGTCAACATTACATGTTGACCTTCTTCGGAGCAAGTTAGAAGACATGAATTTTTGATATTTTCATAATATTTTTATTTAATAATAATTTAATAATATATATAATAGATGCTGTGAAATAGAGCTAGACATAGCTACTTAATATGTACATATAACTTAATAAATAACCAACTTTAAATAAATGTACTATCTACTTTTCTTATGAAACCTATTTATGTATATGTATAGAATGTTTATTAAGCATGGCGTCAATGAGTAAGCTAATATTTTTTATCTGTTTAAGTGTTATGGAATTCAATTAAATAATTAATTGTAGTTTCCTAAAATTTAGCAGATGGCGCTCAAGTAAGTAAATATTGTATAGTTTTTATTAATATAATATGTTGTAATTTAAAATAGCTGCTATAAATTCTATTTAAAGTTCTTTTTATGAATATTATAGAGTAGTGTAATAAATGATAAGTAATTGGAGATATCTTATATTCATGAAATTAATATTTTATCTTTATGTTTATATGTTCGTATTACAATGCTAGTAAGTTAATATTCGACTTACAATTCTTTTTATTATATATCTCAATTGATAAGCTATTAGCAGATGCGGTTAAGTACCGTAATAACAAGGCAGACGGAGTTGTTCTTTATGTATAATTGTAACCCTTTCTCTCTATAAAAGTGAATTTTCCTATAGCAACACACGACCGCTATGAACACCCCAAGCGTTATTTCCTACCTCTCCACCGTAGCGTAACCATAGTGGTCCGGATTTATAGTTAAATTATGTTTAAGTGAGTATTATAGTATCATTAGTCGTGCTAATTATATGCAACATACTGTATAAGTAATCTCATGCGAAACACTTCAAACAAAATAATGAAACCTTGCGCCTCTATCTGAATATGTATAATTTTATTAGAGCAAAAAGTATGATCAAAGTATTTATTTTCTATAATAATATGAGAACTCAGTAAAGAAGGTGAGAGTCTGTAATCGTATTAGGTGTGTTTATTTTTCTTTACATTTAGGAGCTTAGGAGCTGCAAGTGTGATATTTTTCACTTAAAAAAGATAAGGTGTGCACTTGTCACGTTACAGATGTGGTTAGAATAGAATATAATGATATTCTAAATTAATTATTTTTTGATTCCTTGTCATTATTATTTATATTATTAATTTATTATTATAATTTATTGATTATCATTGTTATTATGATAAAATAACAACTTATCTTGCAGCTATATATGAAATGAATGTTAAATATATTATTTATTATGTAATAATTATATATATTTTATGATTTTCATTTATTTTATTGTATAAATTATTTAAAGTGCTGTGTAATTTTGTTTAATTATTATATGTGATTACAGTGTATAAATATAATATAATTAATGTATATTTATATATAATTTAAGTATTGTATTGATTGAATATATATTGTTGTGATGTAAATACTATATTAATATGATTTTAATTTTTATAATTATATTGACTAAAACCTCGTACTTTTCTCTGCACCCTCAGATAAATTACTCAGATTGAGTTGTATTTTATTTTTATAGTTATTCTGTTTATAGATATTATATGTTAACACCCTCCTCTTGTGTCATAATTAAGTAGAGTAATATATAATGTTGTGTTTCATTTAGTGGAGTGTATTGTATCTATATTTTATTATTGTATATAAGTTCTTACAAATATTAGATTTAGTTAATTTTTATTATTTTTTATTTCCTCTTTATTATTAATTTTATATATTTAGGGTGCTTTATTTATTAAATTAATTGATTTATTAATTAAATTATTAATTAATTATTTGAATTATTATTGACAATCTTTGTATATTTACCTTTAAAGTCAATTATATTATTATTATTATTATTTTGATATAATTATTATGTATTATGATTTGAATATTTCTGGAAAAATTAATTAAGGTATATATTAGTATATCTCAATTATATACTGTATTTTCTTTAATTATATTAACATTATTATTATATTGTATATATCTCAATCTCTCATTTAACTTATATTTGATTTATTAGTTATAGTTAGTATTATAAGGAAGTTAGAAGAAGACGGATTTCGTTATGAATAGTAATTTTCTCAATATAAAAGACAGCGAGATGACAGGGACTAGTTAGTAGATAGCGTATTTTTAGCCCTATTAGGCAGTGGTTTCCAAAGATTAGTTTTTTCGGATTCTTTACCATTGGAAGACATTGCTAGTTATTATAAAAGAAAAGATATAGACTTAGGTAATTTGTTATATATTATTTTATATGTTATTAATATTAAATAATGTAAACAATGAATTTGATGTGGTGAGGATGTTACGGAAGATCAGATAGTATAATTGAGTTCTCTCTCGAGGGTATTTGATAATATAGATAGAGAATTGTATAAAAAATAAATTTGAAAAAATAATAAAGGATATGGGAACATTTATGGTGTTTATAATATTTATGAGTCGCTATTATAAATACATAATTTATATTCGGATAGAACATATTCATATAGAATGGATTCGGTGAAGATTGGTGCCGATGTATTTATTATGGTTTTAAATTGTGCGAAATTAATTTAAATAACTATGTAAATGTTTTGAAGGAAATATTCGTAAATATATTTGGACGACGAATGGTAAAAGGAATTAGGGAGTCATATAGTGGAGCCATACATATATTTATGATATTTCATTATTTAGGTATCATTTACAAGATATAATTTTGAGCATTAGTTCTTGGCGGATGCTACGGGACTCTTTTCCGCACTCTCCACCCGTTAATCGGGCAACTTACGGAGCGACTCCCGTCCAGCTTACACACCTGCAGCGCGCACCCGCACCGTGCACCAGCAGCATTAAAGCTCCGCGCTGAACCATCTGAGGGTCAATATCTGTCGGTGGGAACAAGCGGATAGCGCTTACTTCATTCATCAGATCATGATATATTTTCTCAAAGCGACCATGGAGAGCTACTCGCGCGAACTCTGTAGGTACTTCTCTTTCATACAAGTTGTCACGCGCATGCAGGATAACGGCTGAAATTTCGTTCAATTGCAATAACAACTCAGTAGGTCACCTCTCGCACCAAATGAGCGTCAACTCACTGCATAACTGTGCTACGGAAATGCACAACTTCACTCGCATAGCTCGCACCTAGCACCAAGCCTCCCGCATACTCTAGGTGCTATCCGTATCATAAGCAATATCTACGGTTGAATCGTAGGACATCTATAGACTGGAAACCGCTATATCTTGTTACGCGCAGCGCAGCGCGCCGTAGATTTTAAGTTTTTTTTAAATATTGTTTATTGCATCATGTGGAAGTTAATGGTCCTCATTAGATCAGTGGAACTGAACTATCTCTCGTGTAGGAGTGAGTGTGTTCTACAGTAATAGGCCGGGTGTAGAGTGAAAATCGAAACCTCTTCAAACCATGAGTCACATATCAATATTTTTACATTTATATATTACTGGTTTTGTGAAAATAACTCGGGTTTGTTTAAATATTATTCTCTCACATATTTTATTTATGCCTATACTAAATAATTTTCGGTATTGAGGAAATAATTATATTGCTCGATTATGGGACATCTATCTATCGAAGCACAGTTAGTTAGTAGTTGATTATTTGTTATCCAGTAAGTGCTATATTACAGGGATATTTCTATGTTACTCATAGTAACGAATAATAGTATATGCTATTAATGAATTATATTTAAATATTATTTGTATAGTATATTTGTTAGAACTAGATTGATACAGCGCACTCGCGACAAGGAAGTATAGTCTCTGAAAATACACATCTGCTAAGGTTCGTGGCAAAAGACTCACAGTGGCATCGTTAGTGCGTGTTCGATCCTACAGGTCATTCAAGGATGATTCTAGGATAGACAAAAAACATATAACTTCCAAATATAAATGTAGATTCTAGTGTTTCAATCTCTACTGTTTCTCTCCGTGACTAGTATATGATAATCGATACGATTTAAGATACAAACGAGATTACGTGTTCTGTTCCCAATTATAGTTCTATCGGAGGGAATGAGTATTTGATGTTATTGATCATATGTACATGTATTTATTTGGTCCTAAAGAGCGCAACAACTTCGATGCGTATCAAATTATATCAAAATCTATTTTTTGGTCTCCTCTGTTATATCACGTTCATACAAATTCCTTTAAGAAAAATTATGATACACATGTAGATAACGCAAAACTCATCAGTCCACCTAGAAATCGGAGTCTTTCGGTGTGTGTTATAGAAGTAAGAATAAAGAGACGCTCATGAGAATGAACATATTTATCACACAGTTATGTGTGTATTATTATATATTATAAAAATTTAATTTTCGATAATGAGAGTAAATATAGAGTTATATTTGAAAATTTCTATATATGTTTGTAATATATTATTAATAACAATTTTTTTTATTATTTTTAAGGATAATATTATTTTGTTTATAAATACTTCCCAATAGTCTGAATTTATAATAATTTAAATATTTAAAACCTACGTTATATTAATTTAGTATAAAGTGAGGGGAATATATTATTAATAAAAACAAACTAAATTATAAATACTTAATGCTTGATACGTTTTCGTGTTCAACATTACATGTTGGGAGAAGTTATGTAGCAAGTTTAGTACAGATACTAGAATTAAATATTTTTCAAATTTTTTAATAATACTATATAAATATGATCGATAATGCGTACAAAAGAAGAAATATCACTTATACATATAATATACTTTATAAAAAATATTAACTTATAAATTAGCTAACTCTTTTCTATTGAAAACTACTTAATTGTAAATTGTGAAGGGATGATAACGTAAAAAATTATGTAAGTTAATAAGCATTATTTTTTTAAAAAAAGTATATCTCAATAAATTTAATATTTTTTTCTATTAAAAAAATTTCACGTAACAATATTAACACATATATATTTATGTTTTGAAATACTAAATTAAAAATAATAGTTGATAAAATAATAGCTTATGAGTGAAGTTCTTTATTATAAAGTCTCATCTTAATTGATAAAGAGTGAATAAATGAAAGATTGAGTATATATATCTACTTGAAATTAAATTATGTTACTTTGTTATATGTCGTAATTACAATTGACTAATATTACTATGGCTACATCTTTATTGATAGTCTCAGTGCCTATGCTGATTCTAAGTCGAAATAAGGTTAGGTCTTTAAAGTTTACTTCCCTATATAAAAATTTTTGTTAGCCCTCTACGAATATATATACACAGTATATATATTATACCCTCCACCCGGTATATGTTTCAGATTATAAGTTATTTTATTATTATTGTGTAATAAAGATACGTTGCATATAAGTACAGGAAATGGATATTAATATTAGGAATATATTGAATAATTTTGGCGATAATATGATAATTAATAGTTTTATAATATTAAAGTAATATGAAATATAGAGAGCATTCATTTAGTTGATTTTCGCGTGATGAAGCTACTTTTCGAGAGTTATTATGTCTAAACAGTATTGAAAAATTTGTGTTCTAATAGACATATTCCAACGACGTTTTTATTTTATATAGTCTTATTAAATAAGTTTGTAAATAGATTTAGGTGGAGATTTCCAAGAGAATGAGTATAATACTTAATATATAGTGTTTTTATGTTGATTATCTTTCATGAATTTAATATAGAGGATCGATAAATTTAATGGAACGTATAAAATAAAGTATATATATTAATATAATGTTATATGTTGATATATATATGTGTGGATGATTATGGATAAATGAATGCAGATATTTGGTATGCAAAAAGTTGAGTTTTCTATAGATTATATCGTTAATATAGTTATTTATGTTAGTGATAAATATTTATATGTTTATAATATATAATTCTTCATTACATAGGTTCATAGAAAGTGAGTGCTAATTATTTAGTGGTTTTTTAGTTGTACCTTGTGCTTGTCACATTCGCATCTAATTTAGTTTAAAAATAATTTGAAATAAAGTCAATTCAGTCTCGACTTGCTTTACCGAAGAGGTCAACAGGTTAAATGTTGAACGATAACGCCAGTGACTCATATTAGTATTTATAATATTAAAGATTTGCGTTTTTGTTTTACTAACTCTCACCCCACTCTCTTTCAATTCAGTCTCTATGGGTATATTGAAAAATTTAGTTATTAATTACCGTTAATATCTCAGGAGATATCTCGGGCGAGTATTTGAACATTTATTTTTTATAGACGGTGCTTTTTCGACACAACATAAGTGACTCATCTTTATCAAATATACAATAGAGACAATTAGAATTTTGATTATATTAAATTATATATAGGCTATAAATTAATTTTTCAAACTTTTTCTCTTCGAAATATTTTATATTATTTTTCATTTATGTGAACACTAAAATATATTACAAAAAACATACACATTTATATATATATATGAAAAACAGAAGCGTTCAGCTGTGATGCGCAAGGAGTCAATTAATTTTCTTAGAGAGTGCATATTCAATAGATAGTGAAAAAAGATTAAATAACCTTAAATCTAATATA
Source organism: Trachelipus rathkii (assembly GCA_015478945.1). NCBI lineage: Eukaryota > Metazoa > Arthropoda > Malacostraca > Isopoda > Trachelipodidae > Trachelipus > Trachelipus rathkii. The sequence continues at coordinate 8,179 of JABUQX010080722.1, forward strand.
TAAACTACTAAAACCATAATATGTTAATACATCATATATCCAACCAGAATTACTCATATTATATACCTTATCAGATATATAGAATTTTATACTTATTTATCAGCTTATGTTTATCTATAATAAACAGCGATCTTGAACTAATATATCTTTAATTTATTTGTGTCAGCTCACATCTATACGTGAGCGCTCTATAACGTTGCATATCTGCCATCCTAGGTTATTCTTTTTTATAAGTTAACATCACAACTCAAAAGACTCTTATAAAGTCATGCATACATGAACTTCATAATGTAAACTAGAATGAAAGATACAGCACAATCTATAAAATAATAAAAATAAAATTACACAATTATTTCTCAGAATTCCATATGAAGTAAATAATTCTCCAATCCGAATTATAGTAGTCATAACTCCATCGACATTTATTACTAAACCCAAATAACGAACAAATACGGAATAACTTTACGCTTTACTTGAGTACTTACGGGTTAATAGAGTTTCTTCAACCGGGACAATTATACTCGAAAACAAATAGAACAACAATACTCCCTCAACCGTTTTTCAAACATATATTATGGTAAAATTTAAAACCAGTTATAATAATCCATATAATAACAAATTAAATATTTAAAAAATGAAAAACTCACATGACTCACTTATTCTGTCTATAAAGAACAATTACTTTTCCCGCCATTATGTTTAAAAATTCAAACAAAACTTATATTGAGCTGACCAATTGAGATGATTAAAATGAGCTGGTTAAATGTGATTCAATAGGTAATAATTCACAATCATATATAGAAAAACTATGAGATGATTAAAACGTTCAAGAAGTTGGAAAATTTGTGATTCTATTGCATTCTGACTCAAACATAACTCTATGTTAAGTTCCATTGATGAGAAAATGTGTTGTGATATTAAAAATATTCATAAAGGTTAAATAATAACTATTAAACAATGCATATTAAGAAATGCAAAGTTGTATTAAAAAGGTATCTAAGCTCCCAACTCCAAAAATGTGGGGTAAGTTTACGTAAACTTTAACTATGTTTAATGTGCCGAAGATAATAATAGGTATATAGACATTAAAGAGATAATTTCCATTTATATAAGGTACCAATATAAATCGTAGATATATAAGTAAATTATAAACATTTACCATATAATCTTTAATAAAGTGGCTCTTCATACTAATAACTTACCATAATATATACCACTCATATCACTTCTAGACATTAAAAGGCACATATCGAACTCTACCACAATATTAAAAGATCGTCAAGAATCTCAGTGCTAAAATTACTACATATGCATAACAAGATCTCTCAGGCGAACCATCTTCACGCGACCGGACCACAGTTCTTACTTGGATAGTTTTGATATTAGTTATGGCCTTGACAATATTTTGCTCATAATAAGATTCCAACTTTCAGACGCGCCGAATTGTTAGTTTTTTCTCCAATTGTACGCACGCGGCTCGCAATTATGTCTACATTTAACTATATATCCTCTTAAATAGAGTCGATTAGACCTATAATAAAAGTAATATAGGGTTATGGAAAGCGCAAAACCGGGTATTCTTTTATGAGTAACCATGCTTATAAACGGAGATAACACTTTTTGGAACAGGGCATGGGAAATAGGGGTATTCTTGACATTTTACATTGCCTAAGAATCGACTCTCGTAGTAATATTACTCCTGTGAAATAGTTACGCATCGCAACGTATCTTCTTCCACTCAATTTCCTATATGTTCAACTCAATTTGAATACGTGTTCCGGTTTCATTACTGGGGTTAATCCTCGTAGGATTTTAAGGTATAGGGTCTGATATATTGCAATCATTCACTAATTAATTTTTCTCGATCCAAATCCTTCATTAAGGGACTTGGGGAAACAGGTTTTAGCCCATATCGCAATTATAATTATTATACTTTCAGTTAGCACCAAGAATCACTAAATAGATAAAGATACGGTGGGGAAAAATTTCCTTTTGTAGCACTTACGCAATTACACAACATAAGGGTAACTATTCTAAACAGGTGAATAATACTATAGAAGAAACAACAAAACTTATTATACAAACCATATATCCTTGCCAATTCTCATGTTCCTCATTGTCCACATACTATCTATCAAAAAGCATACATAGGGGTATATATAATACTTTTTTACGTTCCATTTAAATTTACAGATTCCCTATATTACAGAAATGAATCAACACAATCTATAATCAATTTCTCTCTCTTGGATATACCCTACATACTATTAACAAGACAAATATAATAAAGAGTGTACAAGAGACTACATGCAAATAGTTTTATTCTCTTAAAATTAGGATGATCGCCTTTCTTTAATGATCATCACCAGATTATATTCAGGTCCATACCTCACACAAATAAAAGGTTACTTGTCGCCCCTTTAGTGCTACTTTTATACTTCAATACTTAAGGGTCAACTATATGCTAACAATTATTTGCAATATTTCATTTACATGTACAATGGATGTACCATTCTTGAGTAGCTGTTGTGCTAAGATCTCAATCTTTTATTTTCACTCAGAAGTCTCATGCATCTAATTCCTAGAGACACGGACGTGTCACGGGGAGGATAGGCTTTAATAGTCTGTATTCTCTGGTCACACTCAGCAGTCACAGGGTTGCTTCAAACCAAAAGGTCTGTATTTGTAAATAATAAGTGAGGGAAACTTTAAAGACCACGTACCGTTCTTCGATTGTAATCATAAGGGAGACATGTTAAGCTCAAATCGACTATAAAATAAAGATTGAATGTGGAAGCCATATGAAGTTTAATGGCATTGATAACGATCGACATATAAACAAGGTGTCAATTATATTAAATTAGAGAGTGTGCAAGAGTCTCATCGTTCTTTTCATTGTTCACGTTCTGAGATCAGAGAGTAGAACGTAATAGACTTTTGACCAACATAAACGGAAAACTATATGTTCTTATCTAATGAATATTGACAGCCTTTACTTTGTAGAATTCAGAGTCAGTGTTTGTTAGAGATTTACGCGAGATTAGCATTAAATTATATTTTGAGATTAATGAAACTTTTAATGAGTTTAAAAGATCAAGTCCAAGGGTGTTGTTGTTACGAAAGTTATCTCAATCTAAGATCTAGAGAAAAATCAAATTCTAATTCTTATTTTCAATTGCGGCTGACAGGGCTCTTATGTCAATTAAACCATTCTTTCATTTAACAAGGATCTAACATAGATTGGAGGTGGTCAATTTATATGATGTGTGCGTTTAGGATAAGGGTGTACTTGTGCTTTGGTCGAGTCTATTCGGGCGAATCATTGATATAATATAAAAATATTGGCAACATTTCTTAAAGCTCGAAAACACTTTCAGAATTGATTATTTTGTCATTTAGATGGGGGTTGATAACGAAACGTCAGGGCTTACTTGATGGAATATAGTGTTTTTTTTAAATATTTCCCCCTTTCTAATTAAATATGTGAAGTGATCTGTTGTAAATATGGTAATACTTCATCTTCTGCGCGATTAAGATTAGATTAATTTTCACAAGCAATATGGAAGACCAAATAGAACTGACAAAACATCCTCACATTTAAGAATGGGCAAAGCGTCATTTAAAGAACTCATGCTCCAGGAGAATCCTGATGCTATTATTATAGGGTATGCAACTCTCCGTATTGATATAAATTATCAATATAAACTTAGAGGCAGTATACTATTTGTTATTGATGTGATCTGTTTGAATAATGTACTAAATAATAAATATATTCATTACTATCATAGTACTAGTTCTGTAAAATTCAAGAGTACCTATATAATCAGAACATAGGTATTATACCTATGCCCAGTTTATGCAAATATTATATATATTATATATTATATATATATATAAATATTCATTAAATGATATGTATAAAAATTATCTGATCTATCTCTTATATAAGATATATATTATATATATATTGATAGTGTGTGTGTGAGTATTAAAAGTCTAAAGGTTACTACCTTAATATTATTTTTTTTTAGGTACGAACTTCGTTTGATATATTAATATATATTATATATTATATATATATATTATATAATTAATTATATATTATATATATATATATATATTATTAATATATATAATTATATATATATTATTAATATATATATATATATATATAGGACTCTTAAGAAGAATACTAATGTGATCCTCTATATAAATAATTTAGGTATTAATGTAATTACGCATTTGTTATAGGCAAAAAAACAAATTTAAAATATCTGATATTGCTATAAAATAAGAACGTGAGGTAGATCTTTTTTTTTTATATTTTTATTTCTGTTTTTTCATTTTAATTTTATTTTCAATTCATTTTATTTTAATTTTTGGTTTATTTCTACATTTATTTAAAAGATTTGGTGGTAAATAAATATATATTAATATATTTATTATTATATATTATATATAGTTATATTTAAAATAATATATATTAAATATATATTATATATATATATATATTATATATTATATTATATATATATATAATATATAATATATATATATATATAATATATATATATATATATATATATATAATAATATATATATATATTAATATATATATATATATATATTATATAATTATATTTATATTATATATTAATATATATATTTAGATGGTGCATTTTTTATATAGCTTCACTAAGTTATGTAGGCTAGAGAACGGCAGGTCTACAGTATAAAACAATTATATATTTGAATCAGCCGAAAATTCTATAAGGATGGGATGTAACTTTTTTTTTTTTTTTATTTTTTTTGGAAGTAAATAATTTTTTTTTTATTAACTGAAAGGAATACCACTAGTAGTGTAAACCGTCAAAGAATGGCAGGTAGTCGTAGGTCTCTTCGAGCCCTCCCGGTGTACAGACGGGGGGACTATAATCTCCCCCCTCCTGGAGTATTGGGTTTCCGAACTCCCCTCGGCTGCTTTGGTCTTTTGAGGAATGCCGCACGGTGGGTTCTCCGACTCGTGCTACCTGGGCGAGTATGAAATCGTCCCCCCTCTCTCGTCCCCGTCCGTGCTCGATGCCCCCCCAAAAATTTCCTGCACAGATTCGGCCTTAAACCAAATACCTCTATAAAAAAAACTTTTAAAGAGTTTCTTTCCATAGATAAAAAACAACAAACCTATATTCACCAAATTTAGGGGGTCTTTTCGAGCCGACGGGGGATCAGGCCAGCGGGTGGCGACTTTCATACCCCGGAGGATGATGGTTCGGTGGTGAGAACCAAGTCAAGAGTTATCTCCTTTTCCTAATTTCTTTTATAAAGCGTGATTTGATATTACCCAGAATTTCATTTTCTTGTCATGAAATAAAAAAGGAATGTTTTACCTTCTTGAACAGAGGCGTTCTCTTCTTCGCATTTTCGTTTTCCAATTTGCTTTTATATTCAATGACTACTAGTAACATCTATCAGTCAGTTTGCGCTGAATTGCTCTCCGCTAACGTTCATTTCTCTGGCTTCATCTAATTCATAGTGTTGGGATTAATAGCATTTGACTCTTAGAAGCTTTTCACTATCACTCAGGAATATTGCTCTGATTGAATTTTCTTACAACATTTTGAGAAGTCCTAGAATTTTTCATATATAGATCTCCCCTAAGAGTTAGCCTTCCTTGAAAGTACGACTTAAATCCACGCAAATAAATTTTGGAGTTGTTCAAGTTCTTGAATCTCGAGCGCTCACATTTCTATTACTTTATTGGTAAATGGTTTTTTAGTTTTACTGACATTGTCATTCTCCATCATACTCCTCAAAAGCTTTTTAATTTTCTATTTTATCTCCTGTCTTCTTCCCTCAATCTAACTATCTTGGCAACAATCTTAATATCACTGACGCTACTCCATTAGCGGAGTAACGCAGTTCGCCTAAGACTGAGTCGGCGGTCCTTAGTTCAGCGAACAATCGTGAATTTCTTCTTCGCTCTCAACACCTTTCAAAATCCAGGCATAACACGGCGCCTACGCACGCGTCGATCTTCTCCGGATACTAGGTATTGGTTATTCGGTTACTCACTGATCCTCTTCGATATTTAATTTCACAATTCATTGCGTCTGTTGCGCTCACTTCAGTATGACAGCTGATCCTCCTCCTGTAAATGATGCTTCTGCACTAGCGCGTGGCGATTGCCACTGACCAACCGGGTGCTCTAATGTGTCATCAAGCGCTCTCGGTTACTTCCTCTTGCAAGCCAGTCGTTCGCCCGCGTACTGCATTACTACTTGGCCGTCGGTGTACTTCCTTGTATCCTCATGCGCTGCGGCCTATTCCTTCTGCGAATCGTCCGATTCTCTCGCCCGAGACAATGCCACACTTTCGATAGGGTCTTCTGCACTCCTTGCACCAGGAATATTTCCTATTATCAAGTCATAGATCGCGTCGTCAAGAGCTATAGCTTCAGTACGCCCCGTGTAGTAAGGTGTATCAACATCAATATCAACCACAGTGCGTCTCTAATCGTATGTCATACAATATTTGTTTTCTCTTCCGGTCTTTGGTTTGGCGACGCATACTTCTTTTTTACTATGACAATTCACAAACGGTTCCTTAGCACGATCCCAGCAATTGGCCATTGAATTCTTGCCCGTTGACAAGCTGCATCATTTTGCAATTCCTGAATGTTTATGCCTTATGCTACTGCACTTTTCAGCATGCGGCTTCCGTGACGACAGGATACAGTTGTCGTGCGCACGTCTATAAAGCATTTCCATTATTGTTACTTAAGTCAACGTGTTTCATGAGGTCGGACGCTCGTTTAATTCAGATTGATCAATGAATTACGTCTCTTAATGTATTGGCTGTATATGTCTGAAATATCAATCCTTACTTTTGCTGCTTAATTTACTTATTATTGCGGCGCCGCCTCTTTGGTTCCTCTCTCATTATTGGTGGAACGACTATGTTAATATGTTCCTATATCTTAGGTCGTGCTTTATCTATAGGGGATCTGTTAATTTTTTTGACATCGATGGAATCTTTGTGTCTTTCTTTGCCGTCATTAAAAACATGATGATAGAATAGAATATATTTGCCTTTCAGACTGATTTCGGCTCTCACTAGCAATCTTTCCACCTATAGGGATTATAATTTTTACAATCGATGGCCTCGTGCCCTTTCTTGCCGCATTTAAAACATGTGTGGTCGGATATTTTTGCCTTTCAAACTGATCGTAGTTTTCACTCGCTCTTTCTCATCCTTCTTTGATGATTCTTCTTTATTAATTTTGACGCCAAGTTTTTTATTATGTGCTAGGGGAGATAATTCTCTGTCTTTTGAGATCACTTATCAGTTTGTGTATTATTGTATTTCTTATCACCACGCAAAAAATGTCGCGAGTTCGTCTGGCGATGTAGTAGAAACTGTTTCGTTCTAACTATTAAGGTTGGATAATTATTATTATAGGATTTTTTTAATCTCTTGCAGAATTCCGGTCATTTTATTACCATAATTTTTGTAAGTCTATCTGATGGAAATCTGGATAGGTCACCTTTCGTCCGTTGTAATGCATTCGTAGGACTTTCTGGATTTTTATGCTAATAAAGCGCGTGGTCGTTCTGATAAGTTTGTTACCACAAGGCGGAGAGGATATTTTTTTAGGTATTAAATCATAGTTCTCGTATTTCTTCTATTATGGTATGCGAGAATACGCTATGTAAAGGACCTATACCAGCTGATCAAAATACGAGCGTAAGAGTGTGATGCTCAAGTATTCTTCTATCCCATACCGTTTTTCTGCGAATCTTTCAAAACAGTTCAAGGTAGCAATCATAATCTCGTCCTGTTGTGCGAAAGGAGGGAGCTTTTGGTACTCTCGCTTAACATCAATGTGTTATTCTTACAACTTGCTGTTGAGATTATTGTTCGCCTTGAAGTTTCATCCTTAAGTTCTAACTCATGTTCTCTTTGTTTTTCTCTTCCTTGCAGCTTCATTTCTGCTGCTTCCTGGCGCTTTCCCTTTGTTCTCAGCCGCTTCTTTCTGATCTTCGTTAATTGGAGAAGCTTCTCTCTCTGGCCTGCTTCTCCTGGCAGCTTTCTCTAGTCTTAGCACTTTTCTTTTCTTTATTCCTTTAATAAATCTCTAGCTTCTTTTTCCCTTTAAGCCGAGTTCCTTGGAGACATTTTTTGCTAGCGAATTGTAGATTTCATAGTTAGAGCACAAGCAACGTTTTTCACTATACTTCAACTTTCGTTCAACAAACTATTTGGACTAGGCCAATTTATTGTCACCAAGATGGGATTTCCGCCAATAATATAATACCGTGACAATCGAATTCTTTTTATGTCATAATACAACTAAATAATTCCTATTTAACTACGTTTGTTCTAGGGTATTAACTTCACAAGTAGATAACCACGATTCAAGATACAAAAGTTCAATAAATATTTGTCACTAAGGTCTTTTTGATTCCAAAATGTTTTATCAAGTCGCGTTAGAAACTTCACTCATATCTAGTCAGGTAGACGTTTACAATAAAACTGAATTAAAAAGCTTTCTTGGATTCATAATACTTACAAGTCTCAAATAGAGGATGAAAGTCACGAGAACAGACTCAATCTGTAAGTCATGTTTGCAATAATAATTTATCAGAGGTTCCTGATCTGATGGTCAAATTTTTTGATTTCTCGAGGTAAATTAATCATAAATAGTCTTGCTCAAATCAACTTATTCAAATATTCCAATAATGATCACTATAATATTACAATCTTTCTAATTCTTTAATGTGATATCTTTTCAATATGAATTAAACAGCAGGAAGGGGTGCCTACTCTCTTGCAATTGTAAATATGTTACTTCATTAAATAGCTTTCTGTAATTTTAGCTTGTAGGTTAAGCTGCATAAGTCTTCAAGTGTTTCAGAACGTATGTCTTGTTCTTTAAATAACTTTTCTAACTAGAGTTCTTAACATCAAGACGGTTCTTTCAAAAACTTTTCTCTCAATCAAAGTTGTTTTTTCCTTATAAAGTTAACTCCTAAGACCAAATAGTCTCAATTTCAGACTTCAAGGACAATTATTTCACAAAGTGTTCTTTCAATTGTTTATTGAAATACTTCGTATATCTGTATTCATTCTTTTGCTCTGAAGAACATGATATCATTTTCCTGCCGGTAGAGTTTTACTGGGAAAAACGGAATCTTCTAAATAGCATTCTGAGTACAATGACTAGAGTCCCCAACGATAGATCATCCACAATCGAAAGAATATAGAACCCAGATAACATCGTGAGATACAATTGTAGCTCGGTTATTTGACTGACTATTCAACTGTATACAAGAAGATTCACGGTTGAAGAGTTACCTTTGTATTGGTTTTTTTTCCCTCTAACGAGGATATTTTATATTCGATTAGAAATAAATATTTTCATTAAAATGTTTTTAAATAGAATTTCACATTTAAAGGTTGCTTTTATTCAATAATAGTAATAATATTTCACGAAAATAAAATAAAGTCTAATCGCTTCGTTCATTCTTGTGGGAGCTTAAATTCATACTTTATATTCCTTAATCACAACATATATTATTATTATAGTATATATATTTATATTATATATATATTATATAATATTTATATATATATATAATATATTATAATTTATATTATATTATTATATATATCGATATATACTAATATTATATATAATATATAATATATATTTATATATATATATATATTATATAAGGTATTTCATACATTATATCTATATACTTAGTATATCTCTCATTATATATATATTATATAGTATTTCATTTATAAATATATTTATATGAATATTTTTTCAAAGTATATAATAATTATTATTATGTATATTATTATATTGTTAATCATGTTATTTTATTTAAAATACGTATATAAATAATTATATATTTTAATAAACATTATTATAATTTATATATAAGGATGTCTTAATTTAATATATATATAAATTAATATATATATAATAAATATATATATTATATATTATATTATATAGATTATTATATTTAATTGGAGGTATGTTATATAATTTATATAATATTGATGGGCTTAGGTGTTTATGATAGTTCCGAACTATCAATCTGTTACCGGAGTATTTTCAGCATTGGAGTCATAATAGAGGTTTGGTAATGGGAAATTTTATCTAGATTGAAATATTAAATCATTTGCTATCATTAATATTCAATATCATAATAATACGACCACAAAATGCACAAATTCATATTATTAATTTTTTAGTATTATTTCACGGTATATATTATTTTTGTGGGTATTATATTATTTATAATATTTTATATATATGTATATATATTATATATATAGTTATATATAATATATTATATTATATAATATATTAATTTATTATATATATATTATGATATATATATAATTATATATTATATATCAGGGGCGTATATATAGGGTAGGCGGGGTAGGAGCTCCTACCAATATTTTTTAGGTTTTAAATTAATTGAGATTAATTTTTAAGTGTTTTAAGTATAAAATTTTATATAAAGTTAAAAGGAAAGAAGCTTATTTTGCAAATCCAAATTAAAAAGAAAACACCACATAATAAATTAGCTTATAATAATACTTGAATTCATTTTGAAATTCTCGCTCCTATTCTGATCTTAATAGTAAAATTCTTTACCCCACGCGGACGAATGACGTCATCCTACGTTAACTTATAATGGAGCGGGCTAGTCTGTCCTACTTATAATCGATAATATATATGAAATCTTTCGTTCTCGATCTTACCGTTTAATATGTTACGATATGTTATTAGTCGTCGAGTTCTATTAACTGTGGCTTGTGAGATTTCTTTGAAATTTTGTATGAATGTTGATTGTTCTGATATTGAATATTAATTTTATATAACTTTATTTAAAGTGGAATTTAGCATTATATACATAAAATTAAATGAAATAATGCATAATGGAGTAAGTGTAGATTTTTATATTAAAGAAAAAACGCTTTAAAACTTATCAATATTTCGAAAGCTCTATTTAAAAAAATGATAGGCTAAGAAATTATTCAATTGGAATCTGATTTAAATTAAGTATTTGGTAAATACAATGAAAACAAGCTTTTCATACAAATAATAGGTACGTATTATAATTATATAAAATACTGTTTTTCGCATGTTTTCGTTAGCTTATATATATTATATATATATATTATATATATTATATTATATATATATATATATATATATATATATATATATATATTATATATATATATATAATATATATATTATATATATATATAAAAAACCTGTCTACCAAGTGTATTCTTCCAGGTACGTCACTGATCATATATATATATATATATATATTTATATTATATATATATATTAAATATATATATATATATATATATATATATTATATATAATATTTAATATTCTATATTATATATATATATATCATATATATATATATATATATATATATATATATAGTGTTAATAATATATATATATATATTATATATATTATATATATATATAATATAGTTAGATGGTCAGATTTTTTTAATGCCCACAGAATGTAGCTAGAGAACGGCAGGTCTTACAGTAAAACAAATTATATATTTTTATAAATAAGGATGGGAATTTAATTTTTTTTTTTTTTTTTTTTTTTTTTTTTTTTTTTGAAGAAAATTTTTTTTTTAACTAAGGAATACCCAAGGGTAAACCGCAAAGATGGCGGAGTCGGGGTCTCTCGGCCTCCCGGTGGACGACGGGGGGGATAATCCCCCCTCCGGGATGGTTCCGGAACCCCCGCTCTTTGGTCTTTGGTGTCGCGGGGGTTCTTCGATCATCTCCGGGGTATAAAAACGTCCCCCCTTGTCCACCGTGGCTCGGAGCCCTAAATTTTGTGAATAATTTTGTTTGTTTTTTGGAAAATTTTAAGTTTTTTTAGGGGGCTTGAGCCGACGGGGACAGAGGGGGGGACGTATCATAACCCGGAGGGGATGGTCGGAGAAACCCCCGCGACACCAAAGACCAAAGAGCGGGGTTTCGGAGACCATCCCCGGAGGGGGGATTAGTCCCCGTCGTCCACCGGGAGGCGAGAGACCCCGACTCCTGCCATCTTTGCGGTTTACCTAAGGGTATTCTTTAGTTAAAAAAAAAAAATTTACTTCAAAAAAAAAAAAAAAAAAAAAAAAGTTAATCCATCCTTAGAATTTTTCGCTGATTCCAAATATACAATTTGTTTTACTGTAGGACTGCCGTTCTCTAGTTACATACTGGTGGAGCATGTAAAAAATCTGACATCTATATATATATATATAATTATATATATATAATATATTATTATATATAAATATATATATATATATATATATTATATATATTATAGTATATATAGTATATAATATATATATATATATAATTATATTATATATATATATTATATACAAAATAATAAATATTTACGTTGAAATAAATAACAAATTATAAAATGAATTGGAAATAAATCAATTTGAAGCACAAAATAATAAAAAAGTAAGTTTGCTGATAGTTTTTGATTTTTTAATTTTTAATTTTTGCTTATAAAATTATTACCAACTTTTTTCCAATACTATTCATTTTAAGGACACATGTATTATTTAAGGTCCTATATTATATTTATCTATATATTTTATATAATTATAATATATATATTATATATCTATATATAATTTAATTTATATAATATAATATATATTATATCAGGTATATCTCGTCTAAAAAAATATTGGTAGTTGCATTTTGCATTTACTCACACCACACACACAATATATATATATATATTATATATATATATATTTATATATATATCTATATATATTAATATAATATATATATATATATTATATATATTAATATTATAATTATATATATATATATATATATAATATATATGATATATTATATATATATATATATATATTTTTTTTATTTTTAAGGAGTACTATTTCAAACACTCGAACTCCGAATTATGATAATAATTTAAAACCACTATATTTAATTAGAAAGGGGGAATATTTAAAAAACACAAACTAAATTAAAATAACTATGCTGACGTTTCCATTACATGTTGACCTCTTCGGAGCAAGTAGAAGACTGAATTGATTTTACATTTCTTTTAAACTCATTAGATGCGAATGCGACAAGCCAAGGTAAATAAACCACTAAAATGCACTTTTTATATATGTTAATGAAGAATGTTAGCAGCGTACAGAGTAAGCATTTTCTGTTTAAGTTGGATTCAATAAATTTAATTGTAGTTTTGTCAAAAT
>JABUQX010080723.1:0-18675 GCA_015478945.1 Trachelipus rathkii
GTTGTTGTTGTTGAGAGTATGAGTCTCAAGTTCGCCAGAACTTTTATAGGAGAAACGTCCACTTTAGGCAGCTAAGTTGATCACTGGTGAATTAAAGAAATTAAGTAAATTGAATATTTGAAACTCCACTCAAGCTTAACTAAAATTTCCCTTTCTGCATTATTATTTTCTTTTGACTGTAGTATAGATACATGTAATTTCTACTTCAGTATCCTACTGACCCCTACAGAATTATCTTACTATAAAAGGTATATTTTTTTAAGATAAACTGCAAAACTGGAGAATCAGGAAAAGAATTAAGATGATATTTAATTGTCAGAGCCAATATACAGGGTGAACAAGTGGCTCCAAATGGGACAACCTTATACCTATAAGTCATGATTCCCTTTAGAGGGATCATTTGGCTTTTTATACCACAGAAATCTTAAGTGATTCCTATCATATTCTAATTTTAATTTTCTCAGCGGTTGTCCGAAAAATAGGCTCTCCGAATTTCTCACAATTTTAGCGGGTTGTCGATGTACAGCTCATTCTCAATTTTATGCTTACTTATAAGCGCGAGTTAAGGTATATTGTGAGTTCTCTTTATCAAAATAATGAAGAAAGTTGTGAGCAAAATCTATGTCTGGGCAGACTTTAAATTATGCAACTGGGGACAAAAATCGTCTGTTTGTGTGCTCAAAAAAAAATTTAGTCCTTTCTCTCGTATAAGAATGTGCATGTGGTAATATATATAAAATAATATATTATAATATATTATTATATATATTATTATATATATCATATATAAATTATATATTATTATATATTATATATATTATATCAATATATATATATATATAATATATCTATAATATAATATATTATAGCTATTATATTATATACACATACTATATACAGGTACTGCTGCGCAAACAAATTAGCCAATTTTTTTATCTTTAAGAATTTTTTTAATGTTTTTGGCCATAGAAAAAACTAACTTTTTAACCATGGAATATTTATTAATTCTAACAGGAATGAAATGGCCTATCTAATTACACTATTTTCAATGCATATTACGACTAATTTTTAATATTTAGTTAAACCATCCTTTAGGCCTTTCTTTGACTGGGGATATCACATATTCCTTCTGTCCGGCATCTGAATGTACTAATATTCTGATGATGTTTTGAATGCGAGGTGCAACACACATTAATTAGTGATTCAATCAACTGATTTTTATTTTGTCTATGTCTCCTTTTTCCACTTCTTTAGTTTAAAATAGACCATCAAATTTTTCAGTACGGATTCAATTTCGGCGTATTTCCAGCCATCCTTTGGTAGTGGTTTGGATGTCCAATTGGGATTCCATCAAAAATTTTGTATACAGTTCGAAACCTTTTGGACATGGAGCCGCATCATGCATTAAAATATGAAATCATCACTGCAGTCCAGATACCTTACTTCTTAGCCCAATCCTGCAATTGAGGCAACAGGTGAGTTTCAAGGATGGTTTTGTACTGCTCCAGCCTCATTGTTCCTTTAACAATCTCTAGTCTACCCATTCCATACACTGACATCAAGCTCCAAACCATCCATGACCTGAGTTGGATGTTTCACTCTCTGCTGGACACATTCGATATTAAAAGCCTCTCCAGACCTTCTACGAATGTACTGGGAAGATTCATCAGTGCACTGGATGATCGATTCATCACTGAACACGACCTAATGAAAATTAAAAGCCCAATGTAAAATTTTGAAAAAAATAAATCAAAATTTCATATCAGGGAATATAAGGAAAATATTAATTTTGAAATGAAAACCAATATAAACTACATTTTACCCAGTCAATTTCTGATCCAGTGATTTGAATCATGTTCTTGTTCCAAATTTAAGCGTCTCTTTAAAGGCAATTTAGTTATCGGTTATTATTGCTTTTTTTGTCGATGGGTATATTAATTGATTTATTAATAATGGACGTCTATGACCATCAATACCACGCTTCCTTAAGTACGCCCCTATATATTGCCTCTGCGCAACCCAAAAGCTTTACTCCAGCTGCAGGTTAATAGTTTTTTTTGAGATCATTTTTGAAAGTTGCTTTCTGTTCTTCATAGCGGCTTCTCTTTTTATTTAAATTATTGTTTGGTACTGCTTGTTATACGTTTTCTTCCACTTTTATTCTTCCTTACTTTGGAATAAAGTCTGAATGTTTTTTCAAAAATTTTTTGTTTCCTTCTCTGAAATCTACAGGAATTCACTATCAACATGATCCTTTTTTCATGCAATTTCTTTCAAAGAAAGGCACTTTCTTTTAAATTAAGAATATCTATTTTGGGCAGCCCTTAATGCATTATATCTGTGATTTTGTCCCCATTTTATTAGTTCAACAGTTTTTACGAACTGAAAAACTTAAACCAAAAATTATTTTCAAAAGCACTTTCCTTCACATATAATATTTTACTTTAATGTTTTAATACTTATTGCCATCAAATAAAATCTTTAAAAATTTAATGTCAAAAATAACTTATCTAATTCAGTTATTAAATTTACACCTGCGACCAGCTTAACAAATTATATGTCTGATAATAAAAAAATAAAATACCATTTAAATTGTCAGGCATTAAAGCACTTTAAAGCAGCAACTTTCATCAAGCACAACAAAATTAGAAATCATCTGACAAATAAATCCCTCGAGCAGCTTTAGCTTAATGACTCACGCTCAGTTAGACAGAAAAAAGAAATATGGTTGTCAAAACATAGCTTTAAAAGTTCAAAAAGATAATAGATTTCTTTAATTATTATCTGTCGAGTTCTTATTATATATAATAATTAAAAAAAATTGTTCTTAGAAAACAAATTAATGGATAAGCTGAATAAAGCGATTCTCCCATAACCATAGGAAAAAGGTTCTCTTAAAAAATAAACATGCAATTTTGGCGATCGTCTGATACTAGTATATTATTTTATAATGTTTATAATATATACATATTTACATATATTATATTAACTATATAATTATATTTCATTAGAGGCTCTTCTATATAATTATTATTTTTAATATACTATATTATATTATATATTAGCATACTTAATATATATTAGTATATAATATATATATATAGGGCCCTTACGGCTTTTATTATTATTTGTACTTGTAATAAGTGGCAAATAATATGAATTAGGAAGCCCCTCTTTAAAAAACTGGGCTAACGGGCAAATTTTAAAATTCATAAAAGGGGCCATATCGTGATGTCTAGATCTTGAATGATGAATTTCTTTGATATTGAAGTGTGATGAACTGAAAGTCGGATTAGTGAAAGTGATCCTAGTGATTGATGATCACTTTGATAACACTGAGTAGGTAACAAATTTTGTTTTGGAATAAATCCGTCCAGAGGTTTCCAGAGGAGATTAGAACTAATTTGAGATGCGTCTGCAAGTCCGAATATAAATTTGCCTTGTTTTTGTTCATCAGGTCTGGTTTGCTTCGCTACAGTAGACTAGTTTTAAAAAAAAAACTATTTTCGTATTCATATGTTTTTTTCTGATGGATCATAACATTCCCAGTATTTTTTGCATTCTATTCTCCTGGGTATAATATATATAGTCAAACGTATCTCAATTCATTCGATTTATTATATACTCAGAATTAACATTTTGAGTAAGTTTTGAATACACTGTTGACATGAGCGTTGCGTGACACAAAAGTTCAGAGTTCACAGCGTAAATCCCCGTTTCCTCGATTTCTGTGTGTGAGCAGCTGCTGGGTTGTCTCTCTTCAGCGACCAGCAGTAGTCCGCGAGCATGACTGCATCCCACCTCCCCTGGTACCTCTCCTCCATTTGACGCATGTCCTGATGGAACCTTTCTCCCTGCTCGTCGCTGACCGCACCAAGGTTTTCAGGAACCCTCTCCATGTGTGAGAACAGGAAATGCATCTTTATACTCATCAAACACCCGAGGTTTTGGAAGTTCTTTATCTGCTGTTGATGAGTGTGCCGTAGTTTGCTGCCTTCTTGTTCCCCAGAAAGTTGTTCACCACCTGCACAAACGACCTCCAGGCGGCGCACTCTAGCGTGTTCATGGAGTTTTCGAACTCTGTGTCCTTGATGAGCTGCCGTATCTGTGGGCCATCGAAAATGCCGGCCTTCAGCTTCTCAATGGTTACTCCAGGGAAGGCTCGGCACAGGTAGTTGAAGCACCTCCCATCCTTGTCCAGAGCGAGCGTGAAACGTTTCATTAACCCAAGCTTGATGTGAAGCGGTGGGAACAAAATCTTTTCCCGGTCAACAAGAGGTTCGTTTATGATGTTGCTGGCCCAGGTACTAACTGCTCTCGCGCCGGCCACTCTTTCTTCACATAGTGCTGGGCTCTGTCTCGACTGTCCCACTTACATATAAAGCATGGGTACTTTGTGTACCCGAACTGCTGACCAAGTAGAAAGTTCACCATCTTAAGGTCGACGCAGATGATCCTTTGGTGCTGCTGATATTGGATTTTGTCGAGCACGTACTTGACTGCTTCATATTTCTCTTTGAGAGTTGTGGAGTGCGCAAGAGAAATTGAAGCAGTCGAACTCGTTCCTGTTGTGTATGAGCACACTCTTCAAAGAGCGCTTGCTACTGTCTATGAAGAGTCGCCAATCTCTCGGATCATATTGAGAAGCGCCGAGTTTAGCAAGAAGACCGGCGACATTTCGGCAGTACACGAGGTCTTCCTCCTCGCAGAAGTAGCCCATGTAGTCCTGATGCCTTCTACGAAAGAACGTGATACGCGCGTCCTCACTGAGTAGATTTTTCTCTTTGAGTCTGGGGAGGCCAACAGCTCGGCGGAAGTCTTCGACAAGCTGAGTTCCCGAACCAGATCATTAAGCTCACATTGTGAAAAGGGCTGCGGACCATCTTGTGTTCCATACTCCTCATCTGTATCTCCTCCCTCATATGAAGTGGTGGCCTCGTCGTCGCTGTCAGGAAGCTCTCTGCACGCTGGTACAGGAAGTTCTTCGCAGGTGCACAACTGGGACGGCAGGAGATGGAGGTCGGGGTACTAGGAGGCTGCTCCGATATTCTTCCGGTTTGATAGCCAGTAGTATCGATGGTCGCAGAAGTAACAAATCCGATTTCATGGCCAGCGGCTCCCTCCAAACATAGGAATCCCAAACTTCAGGGAAGTTTTCGTTTGCCCTTCGTCCACCGCCGGAGATATTCCACGCACGTCTTGCACACCGTGTGCTGTGCCCAGGACTTATCTTGGTCACCCAGCTTGACTTGAAAGTAAGCCTGGTAGGCGCGCTTCACAAAGCTTTGTGATGCCCTTCCTGTGCATTGCCAGCGTATTCTCCGCAGATGTAGCAGAAAACGTCAGGATTATTCCTGCATGACCGTCGCGCTGAAGCCATATCAATACTCTGAAAAGAAAGAAAAAAGGTTAAGTAGTCATTGTGAACAGAAACACATCAGAAGGCAACCCATTGTATATATGAATAATCGCTATATCTTCCAGTAATAATAGGATTGAAACTTAAAACCTTTCAGGCATATTTAGCTAATTTTGGTGTTCTGAGTCCAAAAATCACCTTGGTTTTGCTCTATCAGGTCAACTTTTTGAGATACAGCCATAGGCCTACCTGACGAGCTATACATATGATAATTATCATATGTATAGCCTATAGCTGTATCTCAAAAAGTTGACCTGATAGAGCAAAACCAAGGTTGATTTTTGGACTCAGAACACCAAAATTAGTCTAAATATGCTGAGAAACCCCTGACGATTTTTTGGCTGTTACCCAGTGTAATGATAATGATTCTATACCATTGATGTCTGATAGCGAAGATGACGAAGTTGATTTCCAGTGTTCTGATTCTGCTCTGGTGGACAGAAGTCCTTATCCTTTTTCTTCTAATTCTGGTGTCAAAATTCATTTATAAGAACCTAAAAAGTCCTATAATGATTTTTGAATCGTTCTTTGAAGGGGACATTATTTTTACTATAGTTGAAGAGACAAACAAATATGCTGAAAAGGTAATCGAAGAAAAACGTAGGTCAGGAAAAATGAGAAGGAAAAGTCGTGACCTTCTTTGGAAGCTTACAAATGAAGAGGAGATGAAGGTGTTTATTACTCTAGTTATTCTTCAAGGAATCATACAGAAACCTTATATTGATTTTTACCATTCAACAAATCCTCTTTTGCATATTCTTATTTTTGGAACAATAATTGCTAGAGATAGGTTTAAGATAATTCTCAAATATTTACATTTTTCATCTGAAGAAAACTCAAATGATCCACAGTATAAGTTTATAAAAATTCTGGAACTCTTTCTGGGTAAATTTAAAACAAATTATATCCCTGAACAAAACGTATCAATTGACGAATCTCTCTTACCATGGAAGAGATATATTTCCTTAAAACGAGCGTGATTTGGTATGGAGAGCTTTATACTTGCCCAAGCTAAATCAGGATATGTGGGGAAAATTGCGCTTTATACAGGAAAGGAGACTCAGTATCCATGTGATATTCCAGGCCTTCCGAATGACCTGACAAAGTCTACTGAAATTGTTCTAAATTTATGTGAACCTCTCATCGATAAAGGATATTGTATAGGAATTGACAATTTTTATGCATCCCCCGAATTATTCAAAATTTTGACTTCAAGAGCCACTGATGCAGGTGGCACTGTTCGATTTAACAGAAAAGGATTGTCACCACTGGTGTGCAGTAAGAAGCTCAAAAAAGGAGAAAATTGTTAGCAATTCTTTTGAAAAATCATGCATCTTAAATGGAGTGATAAAAAATACGTTAACATGTTAAGCACACTCTGTGATAGCTCTATGGAGCGTGTTATTGTAGCTGGTAAAGAATGTCAAACCTACTCTATGCATAAAGTATAAAAAAGATCATATGGCTGGTGTAGATTTAATGGATCAGATTACATCTACAGCTTCCATGATACGAAAAGGACTAAAAAAATATTACAAAAAGTTATTTTTTTAGAATTGTCAAAATATGCATTCAAAACTGCCACTGTATATACAAAAAAAATAATGGTAAGAAAACACTCCTGGAATTTAAATTACAACTAATAGGTGAGATATTGAAAAAACACTGAGAAAGTTTATTGGTCACACAAAAGATATGCAATTACTTTAGGAGAAAACTCATGCCGTCTAACAGGTAGACACTTTCCTAAGCACATCGAAGAAAATGCTGAAATAAAAAATCGCCAAAGAAGATGTATCCTAAGCACATCGAAGATAATGCTGAAATAAAAAATCGCCAAAGAAGATGTAAATACTGTGTTCTTCAAAAGAAAGTTAGAAAAAGTTTATTCATGTAATATTTATGAAGTTAACCTTTTTGTCATTCCATGCTTCACACTATATCATACCGATGTAACATTACCAGAGTAATAGTTGGACAGAATTGAAATGAAACAATTATAGGTTGGGATGTAAACATACTCCCAAGTCTTGGGGACATCTTAAATACATTGTAATGTAATGTTGTGACAACCAATTAATATATATAATAGTATATATATATATATATATATATATATTATATATATATATGTATATATAATATATATATATATATATATATATATATATATATATATATATATATATATATATATATATATTATTATATATTTTAACCACGAAACCAACGTGATGATTATTTTTATAAAAAAGGCAAATATTCTTGCATACATTATATTTTTAGTAGAAAACGAAATACATGTTTAGTAACTAGCGGAAAGCCTAAAATAAGGTTTACTCCGAAATGCTAGAATGCGGGAGGGCCTATAAAAAGGATGGAAGTGAGCAAGGAAAAAAAGCGGATGTCCTATTTTTATAATTAATGAAAATAAGTGGCAAGTCCTTTTTCTAGGCGATTTTAAAATTTGTAAGCTCTATGAAAGACACTGCCGCTGAGAAGGGGTTAATTGTATACTTAAAAAAGCTTTTGCAATATCAGCAACTATAGCATATTTACCCAATCTAAAATTAATTAATACTTTAACAAGATCATTTACCATATTAGGACCCTGTACTAGACAATCATTTAAACTAATTTTATTTTTATCTTTTAAACTACAATTATATACAACACGTAATTTGGTTGTTATAGAGTCTTCTCTATACACTCCTCTGTGAGTTAGTGATTATTATTCAAGGTATCAGTAGGAACCTCCTCTATAAAACCTCTCTCCAAATGGTCTTGAAATACCTTATTATATTCATTCAAAATACCTGATAATTTTAATTTATTATGAAGTTTACCTAAATGAGCTTTGGCTACAAAATAATTATTTAAAATATTTGGATGTGGAATTTTCCAAGGTAGCTCTACATGATACTTTTCATTTTTATACAATATAGTATTATTAAAATTTTTTATCATTACTTCATTTTCTGTTGTATTTACAGTATCTAAAATACCAATAGATTCCAGCACCCACAATCTTTCTAAACCATGATCAAGATTTTCATTTAAAGAAAAAGAAGTTATTATATTATTCAGAGAAATATTAGGAGAGAATGACTCATTAAGCATTAAATAATAATTTTGAGGGAATGTTATTTTTGTTAGGTTTTGATTGGCATTATTTGGACTTATGTGAGGCCACAGCCTCATAGATCAAATATTCAGAATTTAAATCTATATTTTCCTAATGATATCACCAAAACAAAGTACAGACACTTCCATGTCGAAAAATATCTGCAGTGCAACCTATTATTTATTCTTGAACTGTTGACCCAACACAAACTAACATCTAATCAGACTACTCCCAGTAAAATATCTATTTTGTCAAGTCAAGCCTTTTTATTTCTTTATCTGCCAATACATAGGTAGATTTTAAGTTTCAACAAGCTTTGGAAGACCAGGAACATGACATGAACCCTTATAAGGTTCATTTACCTACAAGAGCTTGAATTTTGTGTTCTTTATTACTAATTTTTAAAAGTGAAATCAGATAGTTCATTTATTTCACATTGAGACCCTGCAAAGGGATACTGACACAATATTTGTTTCAGTTACAGTCAAAAATACTATGAGCTCTAAGCTTTTTTAATAAATTTTGTTTACAAAGGATTGTTGGGAACAAGTGTCTATATATGCTCTTGCTGGAAAAGAACCTTTATTAGTTTTTAAATCAAGAGTCATTGTAGGCAACAAAAGTGAAGTATTACTCTGCAAATCATTTAACAGCACATTACCACTTTGTAACTCTTTCTTCTCTTCCCTTTTCTTTACATTATTAATTTTATTTTTAGGATTATTATTAGAAGATATTAGACTTTTGGGACACATACTGATTACATGGTCTTCCTTATTACAATTTTTACAGGGAAATTTCAACTTAGTATAACATGCTTTGGTATCATGTTCACATGTACAACGAGTACACAAATTTAATTGACTGCATCTTTGTACCCGGGCAGTTTGTTTTATAAACTTCACAAAGCTTAGAGGGATGTTCCTCTGAACAAAATTTACACTTAAAATGGTATGTAACATCTGTTTTGAATGTCTGTAAGGAAGCTTTATTTTGTCCATTTTTTTTCTTTTTATAGTTAAAATTTTCTCTTAGGGACATTATTATAACTTTTATTTTTGTTATTTACAAACTTGTGGTCTGCTTTATTAGCCTTAAAACCAGAATTATATAAAGTCAAAATTGTAGGAAAATTATCTCTTATTTCCTGTAAAGTAGGATAAGTTTTATTAAGTTTTTGTTGAAATAATTCCCGTACTACTTTGGGGAGTTTTTCTAATATTAGAGGACAAATTATCCAAGATGACTTTTCTATATCTAATTTATTATTTGAAATCTGTCCCAATAAACATTCTACTTCACTATAAAAATTGAAAATATCATCATATGAATCCTTACAATATTTTATTTTAATTAATTTAATAGCAAGATCATGATTTATTTCTTCTTGATTTTTATAATTATTACATAAAATAGCTAATGCTGTATCATAATTAGCATCAATAATCTGTAATGATTCAATTAATTTTAAGGCAGGACCTTGCACATACTTAAGGAGATAAGACAACTTGTCCACATTGGACAATTCTTCCTTATTACCTATTAAAGAGTTAAATTTATCCAAAAAAGATGGAAAACTAGTTTTATCACCTGCAAAAGTAGGTAATCTAGCCCTATATCTATTATCAGCATAAGGCATACTATTATTTCTAATTGTGTCTATAAAATTCTCATTATCTTTCATTTCCTTTTGAGATATATACTGGTTATACCGAGCCTTAACTTCATCAAGGTATTTGTTTATACTATTTATATAAACATCATTCTGGTAAAGCAAGTCGATAGATTCTTGCTCTTCCATATCTTTAGCCTCATCATGTAAGCCTATTATTTCCTCGTTCAAGGACAGAATTTCACTTTTGTATCTCATAATATTTTGTACGAGATTTTCATATTCTAATTTTGAAGGCTCTTTTATTGCTTTAAATTCATTTGTTAATCTTTTTATCACACCCTTTCTAGCTGACTTTTTTCTCTTTAGAGATTTTATTGAATTTTTACAATCTTCCATTTTAAATGATAAGAGAATTATGATAAATTATTTCACAATTATTTATTAATAGGGCAGAAACTATTTAAAAGAATTAATAATTTAAATTGTCACTAAGACCTTTAATTAGTAAGGTAGGGCTTAATGAGTATACATTAAACCCTTAATTATTAAAGTAGGGCTCAATGGGCCTATACTAGGCCTTTAACTACTAAGGTTTGGCCCAATGAGCTTATACGGAGACCAACAAATTTTTCATAGTAGAGCATGGACAGGTGACCAGGGGGCATAATAAGAAAATTAAGAAGAAAGCATGCCATCTTGATATAAGAAAGCATGCATTCAGTAATAGTTGTTAAATTTTTGCAAATGGGCTGTGCCACACGAGGGTTGAGTGGACTCGATCTACAGACATTTAAAGAAAAGGTATTGGCATGAGGTTGGTATCTTATAAATATATTTAGACGACAGCCAAATTGGCGGGTCTTCTAGTTACATAGTTATTTAACGTTAGATTGTATGTAGACATAAACTTTATTATTAATGCATGTGTGTATGGTTTGTGTATTATATATATACTACTTATATATATATATATATAATATATATATATATTCTATATATAATATATATATATACTATTTTTTTTCTTTTGACTAAAAGCCAAATGGCTAGATTTTAGTTTACATTGAGATTTGACAATTCCCTAGGTTGCTTTGTGGATTTGCTATGAGCATGTTTTTATTGGTTGACTTGGACAGTCTCGATAGGCCCATTCCGTGTGCTGTCTTACTGTCTCTATATTCTTTATGTCTTAATATTTTCCATATAAATTTCATTTTTTATTTTAATTTTTACCTAATATAAGTAACTGTTTATTATATTTCAATTAGCTATACGTAATAAAAATGTCAAAAAATAGGCTACATAAAATAAATAAGAATAGCAATAGTGGCCAATTCACCCCATCATTAATTTTTTATGAGGGGGGGTGAATCGGCCAAGTTAGGCCCAGCGATTTAACCACTATATTCTTTTCTTGCAAAATTACTTTCCAGTTTATAAGCTAACATACTCAACTGTATACACTGAAAATATAATTAAAATGTCCATAACTTTTCATTTTATAACAGTTAAAGTATGAGAAACAAAAACTCGCATTTTTTGAAAAATGATAATGTCTATTTGACATTTTATACCCTAATATATTATATTTTTTAAAAATATAAAAACTCCCTAGAATTAAAGATAATCTAAATAAAACTTGAAGTACTACCGCGTGGCTATTTAATGAGCAAAAAAAAAAAAAAATTTTTTTTTTTTTTTTTATTTAGTCACTCCGCCCGACGCTATATAACAGACTGCCGGATATCCGGCTATCCAGCCCATCCCTAATATATATATATATAGTCATGTTACCTAAAAAAACAATATTTGGCATTTCTTCGTAAATACAACTCCTAATCAACACAAGAGATTCAACAATCCTGAAATAGATTAGGTTAGTGTTTCCAGGACTAATACTAACGGTTATAAGAACCCTTAAAAGGTAAAATTTTATTGGAGAAATTAGTTAAAAAAAAAAAAAAAAAAAAAAAAAAAAAAAAAAAATTTTAAAAACACCAGAGAACACAAAAAAACACCAGTGGCACACAAAAAAAAAACACCACCCTTAAAAAGACCATTTTCAGTTATTCTAAAAATCAGAGCATATGCATAATAAATACTATTAACATGTTTAGGGCTGCTTTATAGTTAAATACTTCCATAGGGTAAAAAAAAAAAAGAAAAAAAAAATGGTACACAAAAAAACACCATGTGTACACAAAAAAACACCATTCTCTATTTGGCCATATATATAATATATAAATATATATACCAGTATATTAAAAAATTATTATTATTTTTAAAGTGTTAAAATAATATATATACCGTATATATATATATATATATATATATATATATATATATATATATATAATATATATATATATATATATATATATATATATATATATATATATATATATATATATATATATATAGGCCTATATATATTTTTTTTCATCATTTTACAGGACCCACCACAGCTCACAGAGAAGTGGCCATACTGGGCATATAGGCTATATATATATATATAAATATATATATATATATAGGATACAGTGTATATATATATATTATGATATATATATATATATAATATAATAATGTAATATATATATATATTATATAATATACTGGCATATATATAAATATTTATATATATATATATGGCCAAATAGAGAATGGTGTTTTTTTGTGTACCCTTTTTGTTTTTTGCTTTTTTTACGCAAAAAGAAAAATATTTGAACCTATAAAATATTCTTTTAACATTTAATAGTAATTATTATGCATATGCTTACTGATTTGTAGAATAATTGAAAGTGGTGTTTTTTTGAGTCCACTGGTGTTTTTTTGAGGTTCACTTTGACAGGTATGTGTATGTTTTGGGGTTGCATGAAACTTCACCAAATTTGGTATAAAAAAAGTATGAATGATAGGCATAACATAATTTAATTTGATATTTGCAAATTCTGCAAGACTTTTGATGTAATTTTGGTTCAAAGTGACCCCAAAAGGCAAAAAATTCTTCAATATTTTTCAATTTTAATGGTAATAATGCATATTTCTACATAATTTGACGGTATTTTACATGATGGATTCCTTAATTTGCTCTAACTTCAACAAATACAGCGAAAATACCAGATTGGTGTTTTTTGTGGTCCCTTTTGGAGCGTTTTATTAGGTTAACATGACTATCTATATATATATATATATATATAATATAATATAAATATATTATAATATAAATATATATATATTTATATATATATTATATATATATATATATAATATATATAATATATCATATAATATATATATATATATATATATATATATATATATATATATTTATATAGTATATATAAACGCCTCATCTTAGCGTAGGAGGTTGGACTCGCCGATTCTCATGCGAAGAGGGCGCTGGTTCAAATCCTCTCATAGCAGTTGAAGTTTTATCTTTTGAGGCAAGGAATTTAAAACTTGACTGCGCAGCACTTCGTCTGCGGTGGCGCTGATTTGGGATAGCCGGCGCTTTAAAATTCGATTTCTGTGTCCCGCCCAGTGTTATCCTCTGAAAAGGGATAAAGCACATTAAATGGTTTATATAATATATATATATATATATATATAATATATATATATATATATATATATATATATATATATATATTATTATATATATATATATATATATATATATATGGTTTATTTTCCAGAAATGGTTTCTCGTTTGGAAGACCTTTGCAGAATTTCAGGGGCCATTGCACTTGCAAGCGAAAAAGAGGTTAAGGATTCTTTTATTGCCTATGTGCTTTCCAAATCGTACATCACAGGTGAATCCTTGTTTGAAGCTATGGAGAAGAAAATGTCGCATACATTACGGAAGTTTAATTTGGTTTTGAGAGAAAAAATATCTATACCTATGGTTATATGGAGCTTGTTGAGATCCTATAAATGGGCAAAATTTCATGAGGAGAGATTTGGTTTGCCCTTCGATTATTGCTATTACTTCCTCAGAAGTTCTCTTTTTACCTCCAATGGAATGGTTGATGAAGAAAAGGCTGCGAGAGAGATTTTAAAGGACACTGAAGTAAGTTCTTCCATTAGATTTTTCATAGCTTGTTATTACTGCCTCTCTGATGATATTCCTGCTTTGTGGGATCAACTACCAGAAGATAATAGACCTAAAATCGTCAATGGAGAAATGTGCACAGATGGTTTAGGTAAAGGTGGAAACGATGTGATGGTTATTTTATGGAGTCGTTTTTTGTTGGGAGAACATAAAAAAAGGAAGTCTTTTTTATATTATAAATTTATGAAGTGCTTTGAGAATGAATATAAATATATGATTTGCATTGATGGGTCATTTAAAAACTGTTTTGAAGAGTTAAATGAACTACAAAGAAAGGAGGCTGTGATTTTTTGCCGAAGCAAATTCAAAGATATTTTACGTTCGAGACTTGATCTTTATTCCTCTTCTGAATTTTTACAGTTTGACCGACATATTGAATTGGTAATATATTTGCTTCGTCATTTAGATGAGAACCAAGTAAAGGTATTCTTCCAGGAACATGGAATGTTGTATTTAGTATTGAAACATTTATTAAGTTGGCTTTATCAACACTGGTTTATGGACATAGTGAATAGATTTTGGGAATTATTACCGAAAAGTGGATTTTATTTTCTGCTTTGCAAGATTGTGCGTTTGATGACCAATAAATTGGCTCGTAAATTTTATGATTTTCGTTACCTTTTCAAAGAGTTTTGGATACAAAGTCCTTCGTCCCTGAAAGCATTTTTCTTTCGAGTTGAAATTGTTTTTTTTTTTCGAGATGAATATGAAGAGTTTAAGCGTTTTCAGAGAGAGTTTCATGGGGGCTGTAACACAAATTATGATTGTCGCGTAATAAATAAACTTTTTATTTCCTCTTCCTTTACTATTGAAGATGAAGAAATTATACGACTGATTTTTGCAAGTGCAACCATGGAGCAGAAGTTATACATTGTACAAATGAATGGCCTAGAGATTGGTGAGTTAGCTTTTAAAATTTGTGATCTGAAGCGAATTGATTTATTTATTGAATGTTGCATTCCAAATGAAAGGGTTAGAAGATTTAAAATGATGCTATTTAATGTCAAGGATAACATGAGATCCTTATGGAATTTTATTATAGGCGGAGAATTGGTACAGCTTCAAAAGATTCTTAGTTGGGGTTTGAATGGTAGTGAGGAGATTAAAGAATATCAACAAAGGTTACTGCATTTATTTTTAAAGTCAGTAATGGATGTTTTTGATTACAGTTCCGATGAATTAAAATGTATTGATAAGTTTTTGGAAAGTATTTTTTCTTCAGATGAAATTAAAGCGTTTAAAAAGAGCTTGGTTGTAAGTGTGAATCATTTGGGGATATGCTATAATTCCAAAAATATTTCAGAATTCATTTGTTTGGTGGACGAACATGTTAATAAATCGAAAGGCAAACGGAAAAAGAAACTTGAATCTTCTCTTGAAATTAACACGAGACAAACTAAAAGAACTCGTCATTGTTGACAAATTGACATTATTATTTTTTTAATTTCAATCAGATAATTTATCGTAAAAAATTAAAAAAAAAAAAAAAAAAAAAAAAAAAAAAAAAAAAAAAAAATTTAATGAATTTTAATTTTAAATTTTTTAATTTTATTTCAATTTTTTTATTTTTTAGTTTTTCTCTAGCTTTAAATTTGATAAAGTTTTGTATATTTTATATACGTATGAAACTGTAATAAAAATGTTTAATTTTTTTTTTTTTTTTTTTTTTTTTTTTTTTTGCAGGAAAATCACCTAATAAAAAATGCAAACTTGTTAAATATAATCACTCTACCTTGCACTTTATAGGGATCGATTCGCTTAATTATAACGACACTTGAATTTATTATATCTACATTTATTTTTCTCTCAAGACATCATGCCTAACTTTACCTAACCTTCTCTAACATAAGCATTGTCGTTCAAACTAACAATACCTATTGTATCCCTACTTATCAAGGCACACAAAGGAACTAGCATGATAGGTTGAAAATACAACTCTATGGGCGAGTCCTATTATAATTCTATTAAAACGTGTTTAATAGAAAATTTATTTTAATATCTTACAGAAAGAATATTGTGTTACTGTTGAATTGGGACGATTCAGACAGAACATGGGATAGCCTTTTAGAGGAAGTGTTATGGACCATAGTGTGGGGAAATGGCTGCGACAGATGGAATCCAGTTGAGACCAATCAATGAAGATGTGATCGGATATCTGGGTGTTCGAACTGCAAAATTTTTAGGCATGGGGAGGAACCCACAATATGTAGTGGCTGTGCTTGACATTGGTGTAGCAGCCAATGCGGAAGCGTGCTAGGAGCTCTTCCTGGAAGCGGTTTCGCCTGTGAGAGATAGACCACTCGCCAATATCTGGTTTATATTTAAGTTTCATTTGCTCAACGAGATCGGAAGCCGTTGCAGAAAACAGGGTAATAATTAGCTGATGGAAGGCGACCTATCCTAATAGTGTCTGGGAAGTATCAAGAACAGCTTCAGAAAGAGTAGGAGGCCATCTGGCCTCTGTTAGCGGTTTCATTGCCAGTCACCCATACGAGAGATAGGGTTCAACAGTGTGTGATTCGTTTCTTGTGAGAATGGAACAGTGGAAGAAATTGCTGCTACAGGAGATTCCATTGTGTTTTTAGAGTAGAGAGCGTTGATGCCCGTCTGTAGATGCCTGAGCGAATCATCACAATGACGTTAAGGGTGTCTTGGTTTTAAGGAATAAAATTCGGAGAGAGGGAAACTGTTATAGCTACTAATTCTGTCTTAGTAAAAATTGGAAACATGAGGGGAAGGGTATGGGAGGGTTGCGGTCAGGGAAAGACTTGCAGACGTTGGCCTACGCGTCTAATTTTAGAGCCGGTCGTACACAAGTGCGGGATGAGAACAAGAGTGATGCTTTAACAAAGTGGGCAGAGCGGGATGGGATTTTTTGAGAGAGAACAGAGCCAGGCAGATAGAGGGAGCAGGGAATAGCAAAGGTGTGTATCCTATTAATTTTTTTAATTTAAAAATTAAATAAAATGAAACTATGCACTGTATATTATATATAGTATATATTATTATATATATTAATATATATTTATTGAGCGTATCATATATATATATATTATATATATATATATATATTATATATAGACAATATATATATATATATATATATATATATATTTAGAGATACGCATACTCGCAGCGATAAAATTACCTCCCATTTTAATGGTTCGCACTTTCTCTTTTGCGTCATATACACATTTATTTACTGATGCCCCTTTTATCCACATATCATATACACATACTTATATCCCACACCGACTCCTTCTAGACAAACACCTTTACACTACCCACTTATCTTATGCAGAAATCTAATTGCATGCCTCGAAGGTCTGATCCGTAAAAACCTTATCCTTTTGGCGAAAATGTAGAATCGTTATGGGTACATGGGAATGTCCAGAGGAATAAAATTGAGTGAGAGAGGTGATGATTGTTTAGAAGGGCAATTTGATTTTCTTCGTGTGACTGAAGACAAGACGTGAAAGGAACAGTGAAATGAGTGTATAGTGTGGGAAAAATGTGTGTAGCTGGTGTGGAAAGGAATGAAGGGGGAGAGAAGGAAGTTACAGAAATATCTGATGAGTGCTTGTGGTACAAGTGAGCTTTGGTAGCATTGTGGTGTGTGAGATACTAAATTCTAAATGGTTTAATTTTAAGTTTGGGAAAGGTCAGGTTGTTGTGGGTTGTAACATATGGTCAGCTGAGGGTGAACTTGAGGACAGATGCGATTTTCTGGGATAATCTGAATGATGCTTTGGATGGGGTGAGTAGGAGCTTCAGATTGATTGTGTTGTGTGACCTAAATGATTGGATAGGAGATCAAAAAAGGGATGGTATAAAGGTGGTTTTGGGTGATCGAAAGAAATGAGAGAATGGTAGGATGATTGATTTCTGTTGAGGGGAGAGTATGTTTGTAAGTAATACTTCTTTAAGCACAAGAGTGGATGAGGACAGTTTGGGTGTGTTTTAATATAAAAAAGTTTTTATAGTATTTAATACTTATAAAGAATATCAAGTCTTAAGAACCTCCAAAACTCAGGCCATAGTAGGCCAAGGGATATAAAATTTGCAACATATCACAAGGCGCACAGCTTAGGGCTTGTTGTGAGAAATAGACAATGTAAAAAAGTGGATGATTCAAATTCTTCAGGTATATTAATATTAATTTTTAATTTTTTGGTCAAATTTAAATAGGCCAGTTTTTGCCATTTTTCTTCTATGCACAGACTCTCCTTATAGCTTGAATGATAGTATAATTATAGTACCCTGTTTCATGAAAAGAAATTATATGGTTATTAATTGGTAATTTTTTTATTATTTATTATTATTTCCTATTTTATTTAAGTTTTTTGACAACTACTATAAAAAAACATACACATGCATACATACCCTCACACACGACACCCCAC
>JABUQX010080724.1:0-10000 GCA_015478945.1 Trachelipus rathkii
TATACTCAAAAACATTTTTTTTTTGGGGAAAATTTGTTCCTTGTACTAAATCAAAATTATTACATATAGCTACTAAAAATTACAAAAATGTGTATCTCCCCCGACTACAAGGAAAAAAAATAATCGCAATGTTTCATTTTCAAAACAAAAAAAAAAGTAGGTTTTGAAATTCGATCATTGCTGGAATCTGGGGTATAAAAAATCAATATTTCGCTTTCAACGTTCTTTTAGGTAATAAAAGAGTCTAATTTTTGTATACATAAAAAACAGGTTTTCAAAAAATGAAAAT
This sequence comes from Trachelipus rathkii, assembly GCA_015478945.1. Taxonomy (NCBI): domain Eukaryota; kingdom Metazoa; phylum Arthropoda; class Malacostraca; order Isopoda; family Trachelipodidae; genus Trachelipus; species Trachelipus rathkii. The sequence goes on from JABUQX010080724.1 coordinate 290, forward strand.
ACCAAGCAAATATCTACAGACAGAAAGTACCCGAAAACTATGTTTTCAACGTCAGAAAAAGCTGCCGTCCCCTTTTTATTTTGTCAAAATTGGCTGAAAATTAAGAATTTTAGGTTCATTTTAGGTACCCCCTTTAAGCAAAAATCAAACCTCATTTCTCCTTCAGAAAAACGCATAAAACAAAAAAAACTGAAGATCTATTAAGTTCGTTGCCTGTATCTTCTCAAACTTTGATGCACAGTTGGCACACATTTGACAGTTTGCTGACACCTGTGAATCAAACTAAAGGGATTTGTTAGAAAATTGTTTTTAAATCCACTTAAAAAAATAATGAATAAAAGATAAAAAAAAAAAAATAGTAATACTTTACTTCATTTTTCTAACAATACAAACTAGAAAGGTTCTTTTATGTTTCTATGATGCACTTTCAGCTGCCCATTAATTCTTCACAGAAAAAGGGGTTTTACAAGTTTATAGTTTTATTTTTCATAGTTTCTAAATTTTTGAATGTTCAAGCTCACAATAGTGTATGTTTTGAAAGTAATCAAACTGCCTCTCTTTTCAAAAATTTATATACTTATAGTTTGCCCGATTGATCTTTACTAGTATTTGCACCAATAATGAAATAAATAGTTCAATAAATGCATTTTTTGCCAATGTGCTTTAGACTTTTAGCCTTGATACTAAATTATTATTGAAATAATATTTTATTCAAAGTTAAACTTCTTAAAACTAATAGAATTAATTCAAATGTTATGTATATATATTGTTAATCAGGCTTCTTATCATATTTAAAATACTTTGCAAGGTTTTGTTTCATAAAGCTTGAGAGTGCACCCCTAAAACTTTTGCACTCTTATTAAAACTTGGGAAAATTTTTATTAAAATTCTTTTTCACATTTACCTGAACTGGAAAAAAAAAATTAGGATGCCAAAACTAAGAAATAATAAATAATAATAATAAATGATAATCAACAATAAATAAATAATAAATAATAATATTAAGGACATAATTTGAGAATTGAGAATGATTGTTGCATTAAAATAAAAATATTTATTAGAAAAATTATGTACCCTTTATTATTATTATTATTAATTATTATTATTATTATTATGTATTACTTATTATTATTATTATTATTATCACTATGATAATTATTATAATTAAGTTATTATATTTATACATAAATTAAATATTAATATAATATATATAATATTAATCAAATATATAATATATATAATAATAATAATATATTATTATAACTATATATATATATATAATCATATTATAAATATATTAATTATAATTATACTATAAGTATAATATATTATAATACATTAATTTTATATAAAAAATAGTACTAATATGTATACTAATTATACTATACCCTATGAGTATATACCATATTATATATATTTCTTTTTATCCTTTATTTAATACTATATACTCCAAAGTGAGTTTATCTACTCAAAAATAGGTATATGTTCTCACTCGACATTTAATAACCTTACATATATTGAATCTATACATACCTTTACCCATTCAAATACTGTTTCCACAACACTACTAATAAATTAGAATAATATTTAAATTACAATGCTATGTTATTTGATCGCTTTTAATTTAATTATTTAATTTTTTATATATTATACTTTGTAACTCTTTTTCATCCATTCTATATATCATAAATATAAAATCGCATTAATATAGCATAACCCACATGTCTATAACTCTATCACCACATCTCCTACACACCAAACAACACGACAGCACTACATTAATGAAGATTGAAAATCCGGTATAAGTATTATATGATTAATGATCGTAATATAATTATACTATTATTTAGTACATGAGTATAATAAGCTATCTAATTATCTGATCCATACGACCGTATCTATAATATAAATACTATAGACTAACTATAACCAGCACTATATCATAAAGTACATTTGATGATCTATAAACAAGGTCTGGCAAGATTATAATCAATAGCTAGTGATAGATCCCCATACGGATGGAGCCTTAAAATATATTCTTCCGATATATATTTACTTCCTGTTCGTCCTTATATAAAAATATAGTATAATAAAGATATTAATATCCATGTACCTTATACCTCTCTGCCACTCTAAACAATTACCGCTGACGTGAGTATAAAACAGATAGACCTGTAATGATTATCAGGAGTCAGATATTATGTAATAATGTATAATATTATTTTTAATTTAATAATATTATTAAGCTAATATATATAGGCTATAATTTAATTATATAGTTAATGAGAATTATATTATCAATTTATTAATATTATATTAACTATATATAATATTATAATATAGTGATTATATGAAGGTATATATACATATTATAGGACTGAGGAAGTAATAATTATAAAGTATAACTTATTTGTTTTCGGATAATGCGAGTATTAGTATTCTGTGAAGAGGTTGCGTCAAAGCTATTTTCGTTCAATGGGCCACAATTTTATATGGTATTACCCATTCTCTTTATTATTTTACTATTTGATGCTTTTGTCTCTTTTTAAATTTGGAAGAATGAATCTACGTATTTATATGCAAAGTAAAAGAGGTTCTATCATTTACAGGCATCTTGAAATCATTTAAGCTGAGTTTAAGTATAGTTTTAGGTTTAACCAACCACCAATTCAAATTTATCATAATATTTATAACTTGTACTGTATTTTATTATTTAAAGCCAATATTTGTTATTTATTTGTCTACCATTTTATAATATATTTGCATTGTAGAGTTACGAATAAATGCATTTAGTTAGTATACTAGTGAAGCGTTTATGATAGATGTAATAATTGTTAGTAGCTTGAGATATGGTCATACAGCTTCTCTTGCAAGTCATTCATTAATGAAGATAAAGTAGCAACTCAGATACATAACCCACGTCGTTCGAGATGTGAGTCGTCACTAGTTTCACAAAAAGCATGGATGTGCGTACTGATTATTTCGAAATGGTTTCTGTAAAATAATGCTACACTTCATAGATAGTATGATTTGATATTAAGTCTGAAGTAACCCATTCTTTAAATCAAACACAAATATTTTATAATCTCGTTTTACATTTTAACGCGAATAAAATGATTCGTAATGGCGGCGACGGCGAATGTGGAGTAACGCAAGAGCGAGGGGCTAATTGACCCATACAACAAACTATTATCAACGTAGCGACTTCTTCAGTCGCCAATAGAAGACTACATTCGAGCTGATGTTCGAGTGGTTTATGTAAAGGATGATGAGGGATGATGATAATAATAAAATAATAATAATAATAATTAATAATAATAAAATAATAATACATAATAAGTAATATAATAATAATAATTAAAATCTAATATTTAATAATAATAATATAAATAATAATAAATAATAATAATTAAAATTAATATTTAATAATGTAAATAATAAAATAAAATTAATTTTTACTACTACTACTACTACTACTACTAATAATAATAATAATAATAATAATAATAATAATAATAATAATAATAATAATAATAATAATAATAATAATAATAATAATAATAATAATAATAAAGCTCTGGCGCCAGGTTGAAAAGGTAGTCAGTCTCTCCGGTTTCACAGGAGTTTTGCAAGAGAGGAGAATTGATAAAATTCTCCAGAGAAAATATATAAGAGGGAATAATGTTAGGCATCCGTTTCGCATAACATCCGCTTGAGCAAAATCCTTGACTCAGACATTCGTGATAGATCATTACAAATGTTCTTGTATATGCGGTTGTACATATTAGTTTTATAACGGAGGGTCGAAAGAGCTCTTACTGTTACAACGACTAGTCATCTAATAACCTAGTTACCGGTTTTCCCTCTTTATTATTAGGGCTTTTTAGAAAGGAAAAAAATTTGTACGAGTAGTCGTGAGGGAATTTAAAAATTAGCATTAATTTAATTAGGAATGAAATGTTGATAGGAATTTTTTTTTAAAATGTAATTTTAATTATTATTATTTTTTTTTAGAAAGTTTTGAAAGTAGTTAGTTTTAAATACAAGTTTTGGAACACGCATTGGAAAACCCTGACTGATTTCTTGGCATGACCATGCTTTTATAATATATATATATATATATATATATATATATATATATTATATACTATATACAGTATATACTAAATAAATTCATATAGATATATTATATAGACTATATATAATAATATATTATTATAATATATATAATTAGTTAGTATATATATATTAGTGCCGTAGTCAAAAAAAATTTCGGGGAAGTTTTAAATTATAAGAAATTTTTATAAAATAATATATATATATATATATATATATATATATACTATATATATATATATACTATATATATATCATAGTATATATATATTATATACTATTATATATATATATATATATGAATATATAATAGATATATATATATATATACACTATGATAATATAGTATATATATGTATATATATATATATAGATACTATATATATAATATAGCTATAGTATATATATATATATTATATATATATACTAATTATAGCTATATATATAATATATCATATCATATTATATATATAGTGATAAATAATTATCAATAAATTTCATAAATTTTTATTTTTACATAGAAAAAATATTCACTCTTGCTCTACTTGATACAGCAATAGATGATTGAGAACTGCCTGCGTTTATCTTGTTTACTAGATGAAGCGTACTCCATTAAATGCCAATTGTGTTAGTACGTTTCCCTTATCTCGCCTGAGGACCTTTAGGGACAGTCACTGTTCGATCCCTTTTAGAATATCGATATCGTTCTGTACTGAGCATTGTGAGTGAGGAAGAGTACCGATTGTCCTTGAAATGTACTAACACAGTAATTGTAGATAAAATTAGTAAAAAATTCGATAAATTAAATAGGTGGAATAACTTTAGTAAGATTGATGTTAGCATCGGATGCTGTGGTGGCTCTCACGGGACTCGCTCTCTAACTGCGTTTGATAAAGTCAGATGGATCCTGTGATTTGCTATCCGATTGGCTTTCCTGCCACCACAGTATAATACCACGCGCGCCCTGCTCAGCGTGTATCCTGTACACTGCTCACTCTCAGGACAGTATCCAACTAAGACTGCGACACTGATCCCCCTCCACTCGACCCCGGTGATACACACGGAGGGTCCGCTTTCCCTGCTCTACCGCTCGCGATTAGGAGAGGTCCGTCGTATTTCCCACATGACCGAGCGTTTACTAATGCTACGAATTTGGCACGCTCTATACACCGATCCTGCGGCGCCCGTACACTAGGTATGCACACCTAGGCGGTTCGGCAGGCCATGGCTGCACAAGAAAAGAATTGCAATTTGCATTTATATTTTTCATCTGTGTACTGATTCTGCACATGTGGTCGATTCTCATTTCCTGCACTAAACAACAGTAGAGATTCACGAAGTTGCAACTAATAGATTGCACAGTAGTACTTATAGATATTATATACTATATGTTGATTTATACTAAGACCTAATTAATATAGCTAATATATAAGAATTAATATATAAATAAACTATATACAATATACCGATATATATATGATATATATAGTATACATATATACGCTCAGTATATATATTGCTTTAAAATGAAGCTTTCCGAAAATAGAAATCTTTTCAAAACAACCATCACATTTTTAACATTAAGAGCAGCTGCTGTCGCTAATTAGGAGAGTACGAATGTAGTATTAATGAAGGATTGATGGAGACAAAGGTTGAAGCAATAAGTAATCTATAAATTAAATAATCGATTCATGATTACATAATATTCAATTAAGCGCTGAAGAGTATTTGAGAAGGTTTAATCCATGTCACAATGCTTGCTTTATAGCTTCAATAATTGCTTGGGTAAAAGCTTCTTTACACTGCGTAACAACCCTCGTAACTGTTACTAAGCCACCTTTTGTTCGCATACTTCACTGGTTAGTTTTTCCATTGTTCGTCTTTGCCGGGAAGAAATTTATCCCATGTTTTCTATATAACATAGCTGACCCCCGGTGTGACCTAACAGAGATTGCAACAATGTGGTACTTGTCACCTTTTGCTAATTATATCCAGGTCTCTTTCACTTGAATGTATTGAAACTTCGCTCGGAATATGAACAGAAATGAGCTTCAGATGCCGCCTGGTAATTTGCACAGCTTTAAAACGCACTTTAAAGCTTTCTTGCATCTTGATGCCGCATCATCATATCCGTTGTCCACTGCAGAATGTCGCCTATTTATTTCACCCCTTTGTGTATTGACTCCGCTAGGTTCCTCTTTCTGCTTTCTACAGCCAGCTAAACCTAAGTATCTTCACGTTCCCAAATTCTGTTTTAACATATCTTGAATTTGCTTTAATTATTATATTATTTACATTATTATTTTACTTATTATACCATTATTATATTATTATTATATTATTATTATTATTATTATTATTATTTAATTATTATGTCATTTTATTATTATTATTATTAGTTTATTATTATATAAATTAAACGTTAAGAACGGACTTATGTCAACTCAAATTACATTCGCTTAAAGTAATTTTCGGGGATTTCAGACCCCTTCAACCCCCCCGCACAGTCATTTTAAAGTATAATATTAATATATAGTAATATATATATATATATAACTATATAAGGTCTAACTTTACGTCGTACTATAATAAACTAGTATTATATACTAGTATACAATATAGCATAATTATAAATATATATATATATATATATAATATAATAGTATAGTGTATATTATAATTATATATATATATAATAATGCGGGTGTGCAAGAGTGTGAGAGAGAGATGTGCGAGTGAGGGTTGTAAATTTTTTTCTGTGCTCGCCATTTAGTGTGATATATACAATAATCCTGACGATACGCAGACTGCTATAAGCGTTGCGGGATGGATCTTGGGTAATGTAGTGACCTGAGCACAACCAATGGAGAGTGTCGAGGTATTCTTCAAATTTTGGAGGCGTTTAAACCTCCCCTGAGTTGTTTTTCTTCCACCCTATGACCATAATTTTTTAGTAATTACCGCCACCACCGTTCAGTCCCTTAACGTTTAGTAAAACACACACAACACACACACACACAACACACAGAAGATATATGAACCACTATATATACTATATTATATAATATATATATATATATATAATATCATATATTATTATATACAATATAATTATATATATAATATATATACTATATATATAGATATATATATTATATATTACACGAAATCTGTGAGTCACAGGAAATACACAAATTCTCATATGCATCGTATAAATTCTTTAATGAAATTTGTTGTTGTGTGTGTGTGTGTGGTTTTTTTGTTTTTTTTAAAATTTTGCATAATTATTCGTGTGTAGGTGCATGCTTAAAGTTGAAGTTGCCTTTTAGCTCTTCCTTCATTCCGAAACTTTGGTTTCTTAAACACCTCACATCTCTTTTTCTACTTTCCATTTCTTTTGGCTTATTATAAACGATTAGCACTTTAACTATTATTATTATTATTATTATTATATTTATTATTATTATTATTATTATTATTATATATATTATGATTATTATTACTCTATATAATTTTTTATATTGTTTATTATATATATTATTGTCACGTGGAATGTAATAACGATATTATCTATATTATTTATATTATTTTAATTTTATTATTTGTTCATATTATTATTATTATATTTTTTTATTATTATTATTGTTATTATTATTATTATTATTATTAATATTATTATTATTATTATTATTTTATACGTTATTATTTGTTTATATATTATTATTTATTATTATTAATGTTCATTTTACTATCTAATCATTTCCCATCCGTTTCATTTCTAATGTTAATTTAAAAGTTTTATGTATTGCTTTTAGCGATACTCAAGATCTCTCTTATTAATCTCTTTTGTAAATCTTGGGCTTTCCCGACGGAGGTGGTCTCCACATTTAGAAATGTAATAGAAATAATTTTCTTAATTAAATTATAATGTAAATAAATTATTATTAAATAATCTTTACATTTAAGTTGTTCTTTTTTTTTTTTTTTTTTTTTTTTTTTTTTTTTTTTTTTTTTTTTTTTTTTTTTTTTTTTTTTTTTTTTAGAATTTTTTTTCCATTTTTTTTTTTTCCGCTTTGAATTAAGACCATTTTTTTTTAATAATTGGTTGAATGAGTAATTCGCTGCTTGCTTTCACTTCTTAGTCATAGGGTCATCTAATCATACATGTAAACCTCAATATAATTTTTTTTTCACTTTGCAATGAAGGAAAATCGATTTCGATTTTTTTTTCTTTTTCCTTTTGGTCAGTACAAATACAGAACAATAGAATTGGTTATGATGTTTTAAAAAATGGAAAAACTGTATAGCTTATAGAAAGTGAAGTAAATGTTTAGTAAAGTCGCATTTCAGAAATATGAATTATAACTTTATTATACATCCAAACGAATATTTTGTAATATATATATATATATATATAGTATATATATATATATATATATATATATATATATATATATATATATATACCAAAAAAGAATTTTGTTCTTATGTGAAATAAATTTACTTCTCTGCTGATACACTTAAAATATTCTGATAGGGTTTGACTAAAGTGACAAAAACACTTTTTTTTATGTTTTTTACTACTCTGGAACCTGACAGTAACACAGTTTGTCTGTTTAGAAAGTTTAAAGTGGATCTCTTTTGATGAATGTCGTTTTTGAGGGGCTTACATTGGAAATAATAAATATCTTTATATTTTCTCATTAAATGAAGTACTTCTCAACTTTCTTTCACAATCAAGTTCAAAGCGATTATTACATAATTACATTATTTATATTGAACTGAAATTTATTGATGATCCAAACAGATTAAAGTAATCATTGTTTGGGTTACTTTGAATTAAAAATTGTAACTATTTTGTTTGGATCTGTAAATACAATAATTTAAATGTTACTTTTTTTTTTTTTTTTTGTCAAATTTAATTTTGAAAAGCATTAAGTAACTGCCTTTTTTTTAATATAATAATTATTATTATTATTTATTATTATTATTATTATTATTATTATTATTATTATTATTATTATTATTATTATTATTATTATTATTATTATTATTATTATTATTATTTATTATTAGGAAAAACGCGACAGTTCAATTTTTCCTGCTTGATACAAAGAAATTGGCAACCACAGGAAAAAACAACTTCTAAATTTAATATTAATTGTTTTATGTGCTTCATATGAATTTAATAACCTGTATATATATTGCTTCATTATGTTATATATAAATATATATATATATATATATATATATATATATATATTATATATATATATATATAATATATATATAAATATATTATATATATATATATTATATATATATATATATATTTTTCATTATTTATATATATAATATTACTTGATAAAGGCATAAATAATAAAAAAATAAATATATTTTGAAATTGACAGCAATTTTCAGAAACCCAAAATTTTTTTATACATATTCTAGCTCTATTAACAGCAAAATGAATAATCTTCCGTTTATATTTTGTGGCTATGATGAACACTCATTATAGTCAGATTTGTTAGTCTTTCCTCCCCTGTAAAATTGAGAAAATATGTTTTGAGCCTTTTCAGAGTAGAGAAACATCTT
>JABUQX010080725.1:0-12500 GCA_015478945.1 Trachelipus rathkii
ACATACAAATATTTGAATGCATAAAAATACAAAATTCAAAATATTATCCATAAAATGAAAGGAACATTCAACTATAAGCATATTTGTTTATATCTGTTAGATATAAGCAAACATACAAATATTTGATTGCCCTGAAAATACAAAATGTTCTATTAGATATATCTTACATAAGTTTGCTTGGAGAATGTCACTTGACGTCTTGGATTCCTTCGCAAAGGGGATTCTTTCTTCAGTGGGCAACTGATTGTGCGGGAACTTCGGATGATGTTGAAGGAGAATCTTGTGACAAAATATTGGGAGATGACGAAGGGGCATCTTGTTGTACGACATCTGAGTTTATCACAGGAGGCATATATGCAGGTTTTAATCAATCAATGGAAACCATATCAGTTATTCCCGTTGGGTACTGTAACTTGAAACATTGATCTAACAGTTGAAGCAGAAGGAACGGTCCGGTGTAAGGAGCTTCTAACGTCTTCTTGATACGATCGACGCGTACGTATACATGTGTGCAAGTTTTTAAAGCTTCAGAGGTGAAAGAAACATCGCGTGACATATATAAAGGTGGAGATTGCCTGAAATCGAATTCTTTCATTCTAGCGATGAATTTTTTCATAAATACTTCAAAATCTTGTCTTGAAGAAGGGTTTTTAAGAAAGAGATCCGCGGGTCACAAAGGTGTTTTCCTTGTCACAGCTTGAAAAGGGGAGTAACCTGAATCATTAGGTATACATCGAATGCTAAAAAGGATGATGGGTAAGGAGAGTAACTAATCATTCTTTCTAGTCAAGATTGCAGTTTTCAAAGATCGGTGAAATCTTTCGATTTTTCCATTTGCTTGGGTATGGTAAGATGACGTTCTAAGTAGATGAAAACCAATCAAGGAAGGTAGTTCTGAGAAAAATTCACTTTCAAACTGAGGTCCACGATCCGTGATGACATATAACGGCACGCCGAATCGAGAGATCCATTGTAAGAAAGCGTAAGAAACCGATTTTGCAGTGGTGTTTTGAAGAAGTAAGCTTCTATCCATCTTGTATTCCGATCTATATACGTGAGAAGATATCGAAATGTTGCTGATGATTCAGAAATTGCAGTTGTTGGCGGTAAGGGTCCGACAATATCGATGTGTACAGTTTCAAAGCGCTTGGAAGGAATTTCTAATGTAATAACAAATTGCTTTGTATGACGATGAATCTTGGAACTTTGATATTGATGACAAGATTGAGTCCACAACGAATATCTTTATCCATATTGGGCCAAAAATAGCGCGTCTTCACAAAACGAAGATGACCTTTGACACCTGGATGAGACATGCCATGGACATCTTGAAAAACTTGTTCACGATTTTTCTTAGGAAGAAATGGACGAGTATGAGTAGTAGTAGTTTCACACCAAATTTGAAGATTGTCATAAAGTGGAAAAACATGAAGTCTTGACTTGTAAATTTGTTATTCTTCATCAGTAGTTTGCGATCGTGCTTTAGCAAGGAGATCAACTGGATCGATGGAAGTGGATGATATTGAACGTGATAAAGCATCAGCTACGACGTTATCTGATCCTTTAATATATACAGCTGAAGAGACGTATTCCAGAATGATTGAAATGTGTCTTTGCTGGCGATCGCTCTTTGCTGGATTTCTGCCATAAATAGCAGAGACAAGGGGTTTATGATCTGTACACAAGAAGATTCTATCTTCTAAAAAGTGTTTAAAATGAAAAACAGAAAAAATAAAATATGCTGCTAAGAGTTCTCTGACGAAAGTCGAATATCTTCTTTGCTGTGTAGTTAATTTCTTGCTGTAAAAATCAATTGGTATTGGTTCACCATCAATAATCTTATGTAGTTCATATCCGATGGCGACTTGAAAAGCGTCAGTGACCAGTTGGAGATGAGTGACATCTGGATGAGAGAATTGGAGAGCTACTGCGTCAGCTATGGCAGTTTTAATTTCCTGAAATGCTTCAGAGGCTTCCGGAGACCAAGAAAGAGGAGTAGATTTGTTAGGACAAAGTTTGACCAATTCCGAAAGCGGATAAACTAAATTAGCAAAATTAAGAATCAAACGACGATAATATCCTATCATACCAAGAAAACGACGAAGACTAGAATAGTCGGTTGGCATAGGATAGGCGAAAATTTCAGACTTTTTAGAATCAAGTGTACCAAGACCATGGGAAACAATACGATAACCTAGAGATGATTGCATAAATACAAATTTAGGAATAGAAAAATGAAGGTGGTCATCATGTAATATTTGAAATATCTGACTCAAATGTTCTTTGTGTTGTTCTTGATTCTCTGAGAAAACTATTAAGTCGTCCAGATATACAAAACCTAAGGAATATTTCGAAATATTGAATCCATAAAGCGTTGGAAGTAGCTCCAGCATTACGAAGACCAAAAGGCATAGAAAAAAACTCAAAAAGACGAAAAGGGGTCGTAATAGCAGTTTTTTCTATGTCTTCTGGATGAATAAGGGTCTGATGATATGCTCGGAGAAGATCTATTTTGTTGTATATTTGCGTACCATGAAGTTTATGAAACAAACTGTTAATATATGGGAGAGGATAACGATCTGGTTTAGTTACAGAATTGAAAGTTCTAAAATCATCACATGGACGCCATTCACCTGGGGCCTTCTTTGGAACGAGATGAAGAGGTGACGACCAGGAGGATTTAGAAGGTCAAATGATACCAGCTTTCAAAAGAGTATTAAACTCAGTTTTTGCTACTACTAATTTATTCTCTGTTAGACGACGAAATTTATCATAAACAGGGGGAGCCTAACTTGCCTCTGTACGGTGAAATTTTTTAGATTTATACTCAGAATTTTGTAAGGGATTCACAGGTGACGTAAGAGATGGAAAATTCTCCAAAAGTTGAGTTACTACAGGATGAGAAGGAAACGTATTAAAAATGGGAAATGCACAGAACCATTTAGAATTCGAATAGAAGCCTGAAGGTTCGTAGTGGAATCCAAAATAAGTTTCTGACCACAATCCAAAATTTATTTAAAATGATGGAAGAAATTCATACCGAGAAGGGGTTGCTATGTCTGCATCAAGAAAGGTCTATTGAAACTCTCGTCAAAGGGATGGTAACATAAAAAATGCTGTAAGTTCACCATAACACTTGATAGGAGTAATATTAGCTGCAGTACAGGAAACTGCGGTAGGAGAAAGAGAAAAATTACGTGCCATTGATGTAGGAAGAGCTGTTATACTTGCGCCAGTGTGGACTAAAAAGTCTATGGTTTTTCCAAAAATAGAAACAGTAGTTTTAAAATGCTAGCCCAAGATGACGCTTATTGGATCTCGCGCTATTCGTTTTTTGAAGTAGGAACAGGTGACGAGGCACGAGAAGATGCAGGTGAAGAAGGTCTAGAAGAAGGATGCATTTGTAAGCCTTGTTTGTTTGGCCATTGACGCCAAGGCTTGCAATTCCGAGCTTGTGTACCAAAATATAAGTGAGATCGACAAACTTTTGGTTTCTGATCGCTATGAAACTGTTTAAGGCCAAAAGGAATAGAAGATTTCGAAGTAGAAGCTTTATGAAATTGTTAACAGGATTTGTAACTACAGGAGGGCAGCTCGCTTCAGTTTGAGACGAAGGATTGGCAAATGGCAAAAGATCGTTGGCTAATGCGCCTAATTGTTCCAATGAGAGAGAGGTTTGGGCGGCTACAATAGGACGAATAGAGATATTAAGAGCGTTAAGGAAACGAAGACGAACGATATCTTCACCGATATTTAATTTAGAAGCTAAATTTAAAATGTCGCGAAGATACACAGACGGCCTACCAGTAAAAGGTTTTTTGGATAATAGCTCCTGAAACATTTCTGTTTTGCTCTGTTCGAATAGGGAAACGAGAGATTCCTTGAGGGAAGAATAATTTTTATTCTCGAGTTCAGAAGGAAAAATGCAAGAAACAACTTGTGCAGGAAGGTTGGAAAAGGTATGATAAAAACGAGTTTGTTCACAAGTAATTCTAGCAAGGAAAAATTGGGCCTCTAAAATGTGAAACCAGGAAGAAACGGCAGCCTCTAAAAATATAGAAACTTTAATCCCTACCTGAACCAAAGCAGAGGTGTCCGATTGATTACTCGCTGTCCGGCATTGATATGAAGTCACTGTTGAAAGTTTTGAAGGGCTGATTGAAGTTCTGGGGTTTTTTCTCTGGTGCCACCAATAATATCTGAAGATGCTGGGTGTTTTTCTCTTGGTTTACCAATTATATAGTGGTCGCCTTGACGTCGAAGTAGATGGTCCCGTCTGAAGGCCACTATATAGTTAAAGATGAAAGTTTTAAAAGTTTGTAGTTTACCAACTACTACAATGAAGAAATAGGCCACTGAGTTTTACTTATCTCTTTAGGAACTGGAAACATTCAGTTTCGGAATTATCTTTTTAGTTAAGTGCAAACAAATTTGCAATACGCATTCTTTTTTAAGAATGGAAACAAAAGTTTCCTAGGAAACAAAGTTTCCTATTAGAATTATCTTGTTAGTAACAGCAGAACAAAGTTCTGCAAATAGTTATTTCTTTAAGAAAGAAAACAAAGTTTCCTATTAATTATCTCTTTAAGAAAAGTAACTCAAGGTTACTCTTTTTCTTCATAAGTTGAATGAGCAGTCATGGCCTTTCCTTGAATTTGCCTCCCTTGCTGAATTCTTTTTTTGGAATTCTTGACTATCGAGATTCGGAGTGGTGGATTTTTCCTGAGTTTTTCCTCCCATGCTGAAAGCTACGTTTTCTTGTAATTTATTGTAAATTTTTGTGAATAGTTATAATTGAGGGTGCTATATACATCAATGACAGTCATGGGATGTTGTTGCTATATATATTATTATATGATGTATGGATGGTTATTGGTTATTAGATCTGTTCCCATTCCTCTATACTATGCAGAAAGATATATATATATATATATATATATATATATATAGAGAGAGAGAGAGAGAGAGAGAGAGAGAGAGTTTTAGTAAACTTTTATTTGTTTAGTAGTTTGTTAGAAACGACATTAATAAAAAGTTTTAATATTAACCATGTTTTTAAAATTGTAAATTAAAAAATAGCATATTTTAATTTCAAGATTAAAATCGTTCGTTTGGAAGGAAACATCACTTATCTAGTAAGAGGAAGGTAGTAGGGAGGAAACCCTTCCAAATATTGGGGAACCCCGTACCCCCTCGCCCGCCAAACAATCATAGAGCAGTTAATGGTTATATATATATATATATATATATATAGCATATAGCATATAGCAGGTATATATATATATATTATATATATATATATATATATATATATATATATATATATATATATACTCGAGCGTATGGAAAATGAAAAATTGAAAGCCATGTTCAATTAACATACCATTTACATATAATTTATTTTAATTATTTTTCTTTGATTTCATTTGTCAGTCGAACGGGAACAACGGATTTTAGAAGATTAAAATGTCTCGTTTTAAAGAACAGTTTGCCAATTCCATTCAATTTCGCGCCAAATTCCCTCGCCTTTTTTTTCGCGGGAAAATCTGGGGCGTATACATTTTTTCGCGCTTAATTCAGAGCTCGGGTACTTCACGCGCCAAATTTCGTGCATTTTTTTTTATGAATAAAAAGAGGATTTTGAAGACTATTTTTACTTTATTAAGTGCGTAATTTAGTGCTTTTCAGAATAAACGTCAAATTGGAAGAGGAAAAATGTTATAGAATTATTTATATCGAGTTTTATTAAAAAAACTTTTTTTGGGAGAGAAAATCATGATTGGAAATGTTGTCACATCTGAGTAAAATAGGCTTATCCAACAGACTTGAGCATGCGACTATAATATTTAATAAATAAATATCGATAATAAGATGTATTTTGGCAAGATTTTCATATTTGTTCTTTAGTAGGATATAATAAAATTATGACATTTTTCATAAATTTACTATTACTTTAAAATATTTTAATACCTAATAAGCGGAAGAACTTTAAACCCTTTACTAATTAAATATTTTTAACTTTTAAAATTTATTAATATTTCTTGTACTTTTAAGCTTTTAAACGATACCTATATTAAAATCAATGGCAGGAAAAAATTAAGATTTTCTGACTAAATTTTATATTATTGAGGTAACTAGGGGAGGGCAAGGGACCAGTGGCGGCTCGTGGTCAAAATTCTTGAGTAGGCAAATAAAAATTATATATATGATATGAGCAGGAGGTGGTGAGATGGGAGTATAGTTGTTAGAGCAGTATATGTATGATATTATTGGGTTATTAAGTTGCTATATATATTATATTGTTATTATAGTTGGCTATATATTGGTATATTGGTATATATATATATTATTATTAGTTATATATATTATTATATATATATATATATATATATATATATATATAGAAGGACTTAAAATTGATATTTCTTTTAATTTACATTTCATTTTAGATAAAGAAGATCAAATTTTCTCCTTGAATGGTCTCTGATAAGATAACCACTCCAATGCCTTGCACACATATTCTTCCTTACATGTTTGAACTTTTTAATATGGCCCTAAAACACTCAGAAAGAATTTAGCAATTTTTAATGAAACTTAAATCGAATACGAATCCAACATATCCGTATTTATAAATCGAACAGCTCAATTTTTATTAAAACACACAAAATCAGTAATAATTTAATATTTAATAAATAATATAAAAAGCGTATTATTACTAACTCCACACACAGATACATCCCATTTAATAACTGCAAAACATAAATAGTCGCGCCGAAGCAAATTTTATAGGTAGCCTAGAAGACTGACTCATCAAGGAGTCTGGCAGCTCTGATTGCAAGAATGAGCAAATGACTTTTATGAAATTATAAATACAAATAAGTAGGTATAAGAGATGATCATGTTAGCATAAAATTAACTAATTAGTTAATTAATATTATTATATTATTATTATTTTCTTGCTAATGTAATTTAAATTGGGATTTAAAAAAAAATGACTGCTGAAGAGTCAGAAGGCAAATACAGAGTCGCACAGAGAGTTTCAAAACGAATCATTTTTAAACTGAATGCAATATTTTGGGTTTAATATTAATAAAGGAAATCGAGTTGATATTTGAGAGGCCGTCAACAGGTCGCGTTCGAACGAAATTATATATATATATATATATATTGGTTGGGTTATTGGTTATATTGGTAAGAAGATACATAGTATATACATATGTATGTTATTATATATATATATATATATATATATATATATATATATATATATGCTGCCTTTTTAATATTTTTTTGGTTCACTAAAGGCAAGTAGGCGTTACCTACTCTGCCTACTCCGAAAAGCCGCCACTGCAAGGGACATGATCACTGCAGGAATTTGTTTAGTCAATAAAAATTCATAATATGGTAACTTATATTCTCAGATAAATGGGTCATAGCCCCCAGAAAAATACATTAGTTACTCAAATGCTTTATATGTCTTAAAATATACATATTTTTATTCAAATATGGTATTCTTTAATTTATTTATTTTGTCTATTATTGAAATAGTTTCTTAGCTGTCGTTTAATGTTGCCATCATTATATTTTCTACTTATTGTTTTTTTTTCTCCCAGGGAAGGTAAAGGGCTAGGGATAGAGATAAACAAACACCATATCTTTTTAGAAAAACAAAACAAAATTATTTATTCTATTTTACCTTCAATTTGATTTCATATTTGAAATGCCTAACTCAGGGAGTTTGTGTAGGATATAAATTGTTCTGCTTAAAATTGGCTAAATGTATTGTCTATATCGGAAAGTATCACCGGCTCTCGTAGCAGGTGGATAACTTGCCTTGAGCTCACGATGGCTTGAAGGGCAGTATTTTGTCTGCCTGGAGGGATGGCATATGCCTTTCATTGGTGAGGTACGCTCTCAAAATAAAGCAAAAAGTCTATATTGGAACACTCTATAATGCAGATTGGTGAGTCAAAAATCAGAGATTTAAGAGTATAATAACTTGAAATATCTTGCATGTTGGAGGAGAATTTTCTTCTTTAAAGTCAAAGAGAAAGAAAAAATAAAGAAAAAGATAAAAGAAGAACAATTCTGGAGATAATATAATATAATATATATATATAATATATATATGATATTATATTATATATATAAATATATATTTATATATATATATATATATATGATATATAATATATATATACTATATAATATGATAAATATAATATATATATTATATGATATATGGGGTGAAAGTCCAACTCCGGGCGTCCCCGTCGTGCAAACCCGGGCAATGAGGACACCCCGGAAGGTGTCTTTATGGGTGCTAAGGGGCTATGGCTAGGGAAGATATAGGCTAGCAAGCCGCTTCCGCGAAATAACACTGCTTTGCAGAACTCGCAGCGCGAGCCTCGAAGCCGGACAGCACTTTAGAACGATCCTTCGGAGAGATTTACAGAAAAGGAATCAAGGAACACTTTCAAGAATTATGTGTGCTAGCGATAAATGTGGGTACCTATGAAGAAAAAGAGGAGGATATAATAGATATCATGAAAGAGAGGAAAGATAGATATGTTGGGGATGGCGGAGATGAGAGTGAGGGGATGTGAAGAGGGTAAAGAGATGGGGGAGAAGGATTGTCTTCTGATCATATACGTGAGTGAGAGAAAGGAATAGAAAGCATGGTGTTGGAAATTATAGTGGGACAAAGACTGTCATGTATACAAAGGTAAAAATTTATAAATGAGAGGTTGATGATGTGCGTGTTGAAGATAGGTGCCGGATAAAAATATTCAGGTATAATGCAACCACCACAGGGACACTCAGAGGAGGAAAAAACTAGATATATGGAATTGATGGAAGAAGAGGCGGGGAATGGATGAGGAGGGGGAAGCAGGTGCGTGTCTGATCGGGAGATTTCAACGCTAGAGGAGGAAAGAGAAGAGAGATGGAGAGAGAGTAGTATTGGGACCATTTGGAGAGGAGACAAAAAACATGGAGGGAGAGGCGTTGATCGATTTTTGTGTGAGAAACGATCTAAAAAATAATGAAAACGTTTTTCAAGCATAGAGAGTCGCATATCTTTACGAGGTATAGATGGAATCAGGTAACGGAAGATTCGATCGCAAAAAAATCGGCTGATAGACTACATGAATAGTCTCCGATCAACGGATGATAAAGAATTAAAGGTGGATTCCGGGCAGTGGTCCTTGGGATGAGGAATCATAGACTGTTGGTGGCGGATGATGAGATAAGAAGGGGAGGAAGAGTAAATGAGATGAGCAGAAGAGGCAGGTGTCTGACGTGGAGAAGTATGGCAGACAGAAACGAGACGAAATTATGAACGGGAAATGCAAGGAAACCCTAAGAAATGGAGTGATTGAAGCGAGAGACTTGCAGGATGTCATGCACGGAAGCTTGGCAGCGGAAGAAAATCTTGGATAAAAGATGGGTAGGGAAGTACTAGGAAAGAGACATACACCATGGTGGAAGCGAAGAAGTGAAAAAAGGCAATTAAGAGAAAAGCACAGGGAAAGTGAAGGAAGTGGCTGAACAAATAAAGAACGGCGGGCAGAAGGGAGCGAAATGTAACGACAAGCGAAAGTGGAGGCAGAGAGAATAAAGAGGAGAGTAAAAAAAATGGAGACAGAGAGAATGGCATTAGAAATAACGAGAAATGGGAGCGAAGGGAAGAAAAAGCTATTTAAGATGGCGAAGGCGTATAGAAAACCAAAAAGCGTAACTAGAAATATAAAAGATAGAAACGGAGAGATTCTTGTAAGACCGAAAGAAAGAAATGATAGATGGACAGAATACTATGAAGATCTGCTAGATGTAGAATACAGAAAACAAGAGGAAGAAGCTGCAGATCAGGACGAGGGAGGAGGAAGAGGAGGATGAAGGTGGAGATAACGGTGGAGGAATATGAAGAGGCTATAAAAAGGATGAAGAAGGGTAAAGCTTCAGGAGAGGATGGAGTGGCTGTAGAGTTGGTGGTGGAGGGAGGAGAGGAGTTGAAAAGGAGAATCATCAGTTTGATGAAGGCAAGTGTTGGAGAGAGGGAAAGGTGCGCAGAAAGGTGGGGGCAAATCAAATAATCAATACCCGATATATAAGGTAAGCGGGAAGCTGGAAGGTAATATTAATAGAGGTAATCTCACTGATGGCACCATCTGACGAAAATATAACTAAAGAATATTGGGGAGGAGGGTTTGAGGAGAAGGTAGAGGCGCGAAGACTTCGGAAAAGAACAGTAACACGGGTATAGAAGGGAAAGAGGAACGACGGACCTCTTATTCACACTGTGAGAATGGTCTCGGAGAAGATGCTGGAAAATGGCAAGAGATTCTTTGTAGCCTTCATCGTTCTGCAAAAGGCATTCGATTCGGTGCCAAGGAAAAGCTCTGGAGAGCTATGCGAGAGGAATTATGGAGTGAAGGGTAGATTAAAGAGAGAAGGCGATAGAAAGTATGTAGGAGAAATGCAGTTGTAAATGTTAGAACTGAGTGTGAGAACGATAGACTGGTTTGAGGTGAAAACCAGGAGTGAAGTAATGGGAGTGCTTTATTGCCACTAGCTGTTTATATTATTATTTAGACGTTTTGATAAGGCAAAGTGAAAGAGAGACTAGGGAGAATTTGAAAGGGGAACATGGGCATATTCGGACGATCTTGGCTATGTTGGAGCGAGGAGAAGAGGAGGCGAATTCGAGAGGTGGATCTGGAGTTGTTTGGCGGGAGGAGTTGGCGGAAGCAGTGGATGAAGATGAGCGATCCAGAAGACAGAGACTAAACAGTAAACCGGAGGAAATGAGGAAAGGGTTGATTGAAGCAATTATGGTGAGACGAGGAGGAGGTGAAGGCGAGTAAATACCTGCATTTATACTCGGAGGGTGTGTTAAACATAGGGAAAGGAACGTGGAGAAGAGATTACGCGAAGAATGGAAAAAGTATGGATTAGTTATGAAAGGCGGTTACCGACATGATGAAACAATAGAAACTATCGATCGAGGGTTACAAAAAGTGATTTAGGCAGCATACTGACTCGACACGGCTGCTGTACGGAAGCGAAAACATGGACCACAACGAGAAGAGAGGAGAGAGTAGAATGCAAGCGGCGGAGATGAGGATATTTAAAGAACTATGATTGGAAAGGTAGGAGAGACAGAATAAGGAATGAAGTTTTATTAGAGAAGATATAGGTGTGAAGAAGATGCCACTGAAGATGGATGTGGGGAGATAGAGATGGTGGGAACATCTGGGAGGAAATGGAGCAGTGAGAGAAATGGCCGAAAAGAAGAGGGAATGGACCACGCAGAGGTGAAAGAAGACGCAAGGGGAGACGAGAAGAGATGACTGAATCGGTGGAGGACTCTCTGGAATAATGTCAGCTACCAAATATGAGAGCGCTGAAGAGAAGAGGAATAGTGCAAGGAGAGTGACGTCTGGAGAAAGATGCTTGCGCGGCTGACAGGATGAAGATCCTTCTGGCGAGACGGAAAGAAAGAAAGAATATATTATATCATATATATATATATATTAATATATATATCTATATATATATATATATCTATATATAATATATATATTATATATATATATATATCAGAGGTGGGAACCCCGCTCATTTAGGGGTAGTCCGCTAGCGCACCTCAGCACCTCGAGAAAACGTAGTCCGCTAGCGCTCCTCCGCCCTTATTCAGCCATCAAACCTGCGCTATCGGGAAGTTGCACGTCCGCAACGTCGGCAGTCTCCCGATGATAATGTGGCGACTTCAGCTAAAAGATTTTAATATAAATACTAAATAGTATATTATTTTACAAAAAATTTAATTTTTTAATATTATATGTAACTGATAGCATATTTACAAAATCTAAAGATTTTCCACTTCCTCCTTAATGTCGTCTTCAAAGGACCAGAGATCCATATTACCTTTCAAAATGATTAGGTGCTCAAATTAAAAGCAGTAAAGCAGACCTCTTTGCCCTCAAAATATTCCCACCAATACTAAATATTCGCTCTACGGCAGGGCATAACTAGGAGAGGTGTATTTATTTTATGAAGAACAGTTCAACAAATTCCTAACCTATACTGAAAGGTAAGTTGTCGCTTTGGTGGAGAGAGTGCTGTGTTAGTTCAGCTTCCAGGGGCATCCATTGCTAATTTTAAGGTCCTCACCTAAATCATTTCTGCTCCCTTCTGAAATGATTTTGACCACCCTGTCCACCCATTAAGAAGGTCTATTTCGGTCCAAGATCTTTAGTAGAGATCCATGAACGTCCTCGAACTCCTTCTCCTGCGAGTCGATGCTAATGCTACGTATCAGCCCGGTAGGGCTATATAATATATATATATATATATATTATATATATATATATCATATATTATTTAGTATATATAGTATATTATATATATATATATATATATATATATACTATATATATATAGTATCATAGTAGTATTATATATATAGATCGTTTATATATGATATATATATAATATAT
>JABUQX010080726.1:0-15543 GCA_015478945.1 Trachelipus rathkii
TATCTGCTACAATAAACTCTAACAATATTTCTCTATCCTTTGCACCAGTCATTTCTTTATATTCATTGACCTCAATATTACACATTATTCCTTTCTGTCTCCCAGCAGTTACTGATGATTTCAACCAGCTATAACACTCACTGCACTATATAATAATTATACATTTATATATATATCTCGGCCTTATATTATAAACCTATATTACCGCCTATCATCCATATACCTGTTTCACAGCTTGAATTTATGATAAATCCATTACTCAACGTAACTTTTTATTATTATATTTACTTATATAATTTAGCCCCACTATACCACATTTTACTTAATGTTTTCTAAAATACGTTCATTTACTATCATTCTTTAAATCTTATTTTACTTTGCCCAATCTTGGCAATTTTTACACTTGGCTGCGGGACATTTGCACTCCTCATTTTTGGTAATAATACATATCTCCCTTATATCTATCCCCTCGTACTTAATAATCAGATAGTATCACTAACATCTATGAACCCTAATTCTATTTTAAAACTCATATTATTATATTTAGATGTACTAAACTCGTAATATTCCTTTAAATAATATATCTACAATTTACTTATAAATTTGATATGCTTATTAATATTAAACATATAGGATAATATATATATTTATATATAACAAGTTATTAGTTATAAACAACATACTCCATATATATATATACACCTGTTAGTAATTAAATTAAATATCAACTTACTATTTATTTATTTGTTATCCCTCCGGATGCCCAGCAGGTTATCTTTTTGGCGGCTCCCGGACTCGGGCTTACACGGTTCCAGGTCCTACCTATAAATATATCGGGGCCTCACTCTCAGCTTACCGGGTCTACCGTGCTCCAGATCCCTACTCACAAATTGGCTCGTGCTACTCGAGCTCGGCTACCATAGTACCCTATCAAAAATAGTTTACGCTTCACGGTTCCTGGAGCTTCCAGGCTTCACGAACCTCAAGAATACCTTAGCGGCTCACGGCTCCGGCTCCGGCTCGGCTCCGCTCCCGGCTCCGGCTCCGGCTCGCGCAGCCCTGTAATTATGCGTTAATTTAACCTAAAGTAATATGTTGAGGAAAAGGGGAAAAATCAAAGTTAGTTAAAAATTATTATCTCAATATATGTGTGAAACCATATAGTTAGTTTGCTCATATGAAATAATGGATGTTTATCCTTATGTGCCCCAAGTTGATTCGACGGGTTATTTATGTCAATACGATAAAAAACTAATAAATTCATTATTTGGTCATATTTAATTAAAACCGTTAAGTTTATAATTTGTCGAAATTGCTTAAAAATTCTTAGCGGGAAAACTTTTCTATCTGATTTACCAATTTACCTAATATAATTTTTCATATAGATAATTTTCTAGAGGTGGAGTCCGGAGTCGGAGTTCGGAAGTCGGTAATTTGCAAAAGGGTGGAGTCGGAGTCGGAGTTCTTGGTCTCCAACTATTTTCATTAGAGCAGCATCTGTGTTTGAGTTGGCTAGTTTTTACGGAGTCGGAGTCGGTTAATTTTAAAAAGTATTGCACCAGTTTCGTGGAGTCAAATAATTGGTTCGATGTTCTGTGATATCCTTTTGTTTTACAACCCTGCTAGACAATACTCTAGGTCTATAAACCATTCATGTTATCCCTAGATTTAGTCTGGACTACAAATTTATTATTGATCATTATAGATTTATTCTTTAGCTATATATTTTTATTGGGTTCAATTATCCAATCAACAATGAAATTAGTAATCGTTCTAAGACGGAGATTACCATATATATATACCGGGTTTTTTCATATTTTATATTATAGGGGATAATTTGATTGTTTTGGTATATACCTGATAACCGGGGAGTTATGGCCTATGTTTTAATTAGGAAAGATATAATTTTTGGGAAAACTTTCAAATTAAACTACAGGACGTTAATTTAATATCATTTATTATTATATATTATATAATATATATATATTATATTATAATATAATATATATAATATATATTATTAATATATATATATTTATATTAATATGATAATATATATTATTATATATATATATATCTATATATATTTATATTTTATTACTATACCTACACAAAAAGTTTGAAATTATATTATATAAGGAGGAATAAGATTTTTAGATAGTGCTATTATTATAGCTATTTAGAAGGAGGTTAAAAAACTATTAGAGGCATGGACATTTTAGTAATAAGTAAAAGATAAACCAATACTAAGGTAGGGCTACTTTCTTCTGAATCGCCTTTATTCCCGTCGGCGGACTCTTTACGGGCAAAATAGTATTGTTTTGCTTTTTGGCCTTGGTGTTCATTTCCGTCTGCTTCGCGATTTTATGACATCTATTGACACATGATACGTTACATCTATTCAATATCTTCAGATTTACCCTTTATCCTTCACCTCTTTTTTAATATAAATTATTTTCTGTCTTTATAAATTGACTCCAAGTTTCAAATCTTTTTAACCATTTCATATAATATTCTCTACTAATTTTCATTATTTATTTTTTTCCCCCAAGTTTGTACGATTCTTGTTAGCTTTTCGACGAATTTATATTGGGCTATTTATCGTATAAAGGAGCCTAATTAATCCTTTTATTGCATGGGTACTCTTTTTTATGTTCGTCACCTTCAACACTTCTTATTACCCTACTGTTAGTTGTAATATGAGTGTACTATGGTAAGAAAAAACCAGTCTTTTAGAATACCTATAACTACGCTTTCACATCGAGTAGAAGTTATTGTTTTAAGCCGAGCTATTAGCTAACTTCACTTAATTAGAAGGTTGTTCTATAGTTACAATCTTCTCTTGTATAGTATAATCTTCGGGCTCCTACGGCTCTGTCGAGACGTACTGAGGTGTCTTAGTATGTTTGATTGAATATTACACATAGGAGGTGCTAATTTATTAACCAGCCGCTAGAGTTCCCGGAAGGATCTTCACTAGAAGGCCACATTCTTCATGACTTTAGACTATCACCTCCCTCATTCTCCATATATCGGTAATAGTGGGGGTCCAGGAGGTATTTCAGTGTGGCGTATTGATCTTATTGTAGACCTTTAGTTATAATTACTGCTTGCATAAGTTGAAGAAAATAGCGTATTATTTCTCATCAACCTTCCCTTTCTGCAATAGTGCGCCCCTATTCCATGCCTATTTTCTGTTTATTTACTTTATTATCTTTTTTTATTCTTCTACCTTCTTCCTATTCTTTCTCTTCTGTTCTATTATATTATTAATTATAATTATATCTTATACTATATTACTATATATAATATTATATTGTGATATTTTTTTAACGACAAACCTATCAATCGATCCCCTATCTCCAAAAACTTCACCAATAGTCTAGACCTCCATGGAAGAATACATGTTGGATAATCTCTGCAGGAGTATTTTGATTATTTAGATCTACCTGGAAAATCTCAATCTGAATATACCAGACAAAAATTAGAAAATAATAAATAATATGAAAAAATCGATATATTAAACATCAGAAATTATATACAATACTAAGAGAATAACACTATAGGGAGCAATACACATCGGTAACAATTCTTATAAGTCAGGAAGAAATGATAGCAAAAAAAAGGATATTACCATTCGAGCATCTCTTTTTTTCTCTAGGAGCGCGATACTAATACTCTACTACACTAGTTATACTAGATGTTTAACTTTCGGTAAAAATGATCACTCGAACCGCGAGCCACGGCTAGGCTCACCGGCACGGAGAGTACACAGGCAGCCGTTATTCCTCATTTACCTACGACTCAGCAGGGTATAGGGGATGGTGGAGGCCGTGGATGGGATCCCTGCTCTGCGCACCATTCTCAACTACACCAACACGCCAGCGCGGATCTATTTAGCAATCCAATCAGAGGTCGTGGGGTCCTAATCGAGCAGGAGACTCCCCTAGGAGTGGGGCGCAATTCAAGTACCCTAACGCTTTAGGCTGTATTACCCGAACGCATGTGTATGAAACACGCCGTATCTTCTCCTGCCATACTTCGCGTAGGCAGTACAAAGATTTATCCCGTGCTTTTTTTGTATTATACTTTAGAAACGAATATACAATAGAAAAATGCTCTACATTAGGAAGTTCTTATCGACATGTTGTTCAATATCGACGTTTATACCAAATCAAGGTTCTTCTAGAAATCGGACACTCTCCCTCTATTAGTCGCGATCATCTATTCTATACACTAACACTCTTCACACAACGCACAGCATTATTATTATTTTTTTTTTGTAAGCATGTTTCTTATTCTATTAAACAATTTAAGTACACTAGGATTCCAAACCCATGTATGCCATATTATTACGCAATGGGTAGGCTTTGTTAGTTTTCCCTATAAGAGTTATATTATTTCATTAGTTATTATAATTAATGTGTAAAGCCAAAAAGTTACATTTTTACTATTTTTTTTTTTTGTTATGTATTGTTTTTCAACATTTATGTTATCAGATTTTTTCCGCCTAGAAAATATGTTACAGGTTAATGCATATACCAGCCACATCATGGGTTGCTTGTCTTTAATGTAGCCTGATGCATAGAGTAAGTTTTGTTGTGCGATGATTTGTGAGAGGTATGGTTTGAGGTAAGGTTCTGCTCGACCATAGATGAAATAAAACCAATTCACCACAGTAGACTACTGACGACTGATAGTAATTATCATTTACTTTGATTTGAGTTCTAAATTCCACATCTTCTCATCTATTGCACACTAACAAATATTACAGCTGCGTTCTCAATCAAAAATAAAGGCCAATAAATGTCAATAATTTTATCAATCTATTCTTATATATTATATCTCACATTAATTCCATCTCACTCACAACGTCTAGCAGAGGAGCCGGCAAAGCATACACTTCACGTATATATATATCTATAGTCACATATTAGTTTTAATATGTTAACTAAACTATTAAACATATTCCCATAGTATTTAATACCCAGCTTCTGGAAAGAAGTTTTCATGACCTATTAGTTTAATATGAATGTTGTTTATAATGATGAATAGATTATATGCATGGAGTCATGCAGCACTGGCAGATTAATATCCTATTCCAATATTTATGCCAGATATAAGTAATACTTACAATACCAAATACACACTATTCACATTCTGATTTTCTGATCATTTTTATAGGCAATTCCTCCGCCAATCCCATACACTTTAACAAATGAAAAATTTGTATGTTTCTTCGAGTAAATAGGGTTTCGAAGGTATACGCTTCTATGTATGGGTTTTGTCGAACAGAATTACGCTGATTACGCAAGGGAACTCTTAGATTCACCCAAACCTATTACATTAAAGCTTTAGGCGACGGCAAATCGCGAAATGCAAAAGTGGAAAAAAGCGGGTAGGTACGCAGAGGGCAAAGAAGGCGGGGACAGTTTTTTTCATATAAAATATAAGTAAGCACTTATCACTGCTCACTATTATAAGCGAGCCAACTATGATCGCAATGAAAAATTTTATTTTGGAGAAGAGAATTGGAGCGGAGTTACAAAAGAATATATATAATAGTAATATAATATTATTTTACTTAAAGTAACTTTAATATACATATAAATATGTTATCTAATGTATATATTGATTACGATGTTTATATAAATGTAAACTCTTGGTTAGTTGATTAGCTATGGGTTAATTTACCCATGATTTTATATAATGATATTAGATTAGGCTTAGCTTTTTATTCTAAATTTAGTAATTCTCATTATCTAAAAATAAAGAGCCTAAAGCCGTCTCTGTTTATTATAATAACACTAACAACAACTTTCCTCATTATTATCAATATCATTTCGGTTCTAAGCACTTATAATCTATTCATTATTTAGCTAAGTAGGATTGATTAAACGACACATTTAAATTTAGAATAAGTAATTTTCAAAGTCAAAACAATGTATTGCGTTAAGGTCACTTATTAATAAATTAAATTTAAATTTCTTAAATTATTACAAAACACCATTTTCTATCAATTTTTATGTGTCATTTTCGTAAATATCCTGTCTCTATTGTGTCTGTACTTATTTGATTTCCCTTTAATCAATTCTTATTCCTTATTCTCCTTTTTCCTTCATTTTTATATGCAGAGTTATTTTAACTGATTTAACATTGTTTAATTCCTGTTAGTTACTTTATGGGACAATTATAGCTACCGGATAATTACTTTATAAATTCTACCTCATTATGATAATTATTCCAGTAAAAATTGGCCAGAAAGAACATTTATATATTAATAAATATAGCAAGCCTTTTAAAGAAATTTTCAATCATGGCTAATGGAAATTTCAGTATTAGAATTTATTAATTGGAAAAATTGTAAATATAAAGGTAATAACAAAAAAGAAAAGATTTTTAAATCTTATTAAATATTTTGATCTCTTCTTCCTCCTCCTCTCGCCCCTTCTTGTTACCGATCTTTCCAAGTCTTATTCCCTTTCAAAAATTATAGTACCAACACTTTTCACAGAATAATTCTAGAGTGGTCATGCTAACTCTTCTTTGTTGTAAGAATAGCAGGAATTGGCCTTTTCGAACTCGTCATACGCGCATATCGGGACAAGGAATGTAGAGCGTAGGAGTTTCTGGCTATAGGGAAGTTATATTTATACTTAATAATACCTAAAGTTTACTGACATTCCAGACCTCTATGGGTATCACACTTGGAACTGCATTGAGGTTCCTAGGTTGGGAAGAGGCGTATAAGTCAGGTGGAAATTTTAGTGGAAAAGAGGGGTTGGCCACGCTAATTTCTCAGGGTGGCTCCAGGAGGACCGTCATCGTAGGCTGTATTCGAGAAGATTTACAATCTGTGTGCTGGAGAAAATATTTGAATGGCAGTTAATTGCTTAATACCCTCTGGAATCCATGTGATATTAATATGCATTTGTGATGAAACACTAATATCTAGGCCAGGTTGGATTACATGAATTATTATACTTATTGTCAAAGATGGGTATGATATAATTGGGTGATTATTATCAAGTCTATAGGCTTCTACCTTACTGGCAATCAGTATATATATAGATAATAAGAGCTGAGAATAATGATAATGATATAGTTATATTATATTTATATATGATAGAGATACGCCCTGTTCTATATTAATATATAAATTATCTTAAAGTAAATTTTATTAAGCGGTCGTCTCGTCGTATTATCACTGATATAAATATATCATTTTTTACATTCCCATCTAGACATTTTTTCCCCAAAATATGGGAGCAGTAAAGCGATCGAACAGGGGAAGAGTCCATCAAAGACATACTCAAATTGAGCATCGTTATCTATATTTATGAGAAAGATGTTTCGGATTGAAGACAACATTTGTAAATAACGTTCAGTTAGAAAATTAACTATTTTCTAGCTAGTATTGGTTTTGATTAACAAGAAATTAAGTCACTTCAGTAGACTCAACAAGAACTACTAAACATGTACAAAATAGATGTTATTTGAAATATACCGTTTTATTGACATCATAAAATTATTCTACTTAAATAGGCAAATTCATCACAATCGTCACTAATTTAAATTTCTTTCTTTATCATACATTCACTTTCTTTGCATATATATTTTACTTATTATCATGAATGTTATTTTATAATATACTGTAAGTTATAGACATCAATAAATACTACTTGTATAATAACTTGCCTTTAACTTAAAATTCATATTATTCATTATGTTTTAATTATTCCTGCCATATCTTGACGTTGTAAGAGCAGGGGTATTAGCATCGCCTGGTATCCAGCGAGCGCATATTGATCAGCCGCTTAAAGGGCAAGGCGACATTTGCCTCTCTTGGATCTTTAGCCATCAACTATTAGAGAGATACCATTTATTCACTTGTGGTCGATCAACTATAACTCTGAGCTTTGTAAAAAGTTCGCTTGTACTCAAAAAGATCGTTCTTTGAAATCTTGTTGAATGATCCCTCGGAAACCAATCTCCCATAAACTAATGGATATGTGGTCCTAAACATTCTGATAAGGGTTTGTAAGTACCCTAAAGGGCCGAAAATAGCAGGGACGTAAGAGTTACGCCCACTCTGTATTTATTAACGGAGGACTCTTGTTTTAAACTTACTCATCGAGGAAGGAGAGGTTTTGACTTTAATATTTGCGCCTTGTGCTTATGTTAATTAATTTTTATTTAATTGTCAATCATTTTTCTTTCTAAATTAATTATTTAAATTGCTCTGTGTAATTTGCATCTCTAATTGAAAACGACAATTTTCGTTGGTTGATTGATCCCAGTGGTATGTAGTATATAAATATATAATTATATCACACACAATCATTTTAAAGAAATAACCGTGCCACATTTTTTCATATATATTTATATACTCAACGAATAAGATATATATTACATATAATAATAAATAATATATATTGATAGGAGGCTATTTAGGACGTATACATTACAGCATTATCCCTTATTGAGCGTCCAACTGAAGTAACTTTAATTGATAGAGAAACATATTTAAGGATAAATATATTGAGATAAATCCTTATACATATTATTCATGAATTAGGGACTCTAAAAATAATAAATTTATTCTTAATTTATAATAAAGACTCAGTAGAGTATATCAAAATCGTATATTGTGAATAAATAAATCAAATGTAGAGTGTAATATTTACGTGTGTAAAACTACAAAGATAGTTTTGTTAAAATATACAAAATAGTATATGGCAGAGAGACATTAAAATAAAGTCCGCTTCACAAATTCTCAGTGAATACAAGAATAATCCAAATTGTTATTAGCGTAAGAACGTAACGGAGAATGACATACTTTATGATAGTAAATATAATTTTTTCATAATGAGATAACATATAACTCTGTTGATAATGACACATAGCAGGTGGGGCCGTAGAACATAACCATAACTTTCTGTACGAGACTCTCTTCAGTGCCTCTAGCTCAACACGATCAACAAACCTAAATTTAAAGGCTTTTTTATGTTTGTTAGCTAAAGACTTTTGGATTGTGACCCAAGAAATTCACTCCGCGATTCAAAACGAGTCGAGCGAAAGCTTCCCCTCAAAAGGCGAAGGGGAATAGAAAGTCACTTACCCCATGCACTTTTTCTCTCTCCCCCCATGGAGGGTAGACATTCTTCTCCTTCCTCTCCAAAGCAGATCATACCTGAGTTCCTCCTAGCGTCGACTATCTCTTCCGACATGAAGACGCCGATTAAAAGCGATCAGCGGGGGCATAAGTCGTCCCAGAAACCATATCGCAACTTGCCTCCAGTAATCCGCCTTTCTCGCCCATATGTGTGTCGTAGGCCCTAGCTGAACGGTTTAATGCGACTTTTTAATTAAAACTAACATTCTGATGAGGGATCAATCGAAAGAGTGCGTTCTACTGGACCTCTATATTACTTATGACGTTTGATGTCATTCACCCTTTTCCTTGACATGCATATAACTCGCATATCAGTCTGTTTAATTTTTTTTTTTTTTTTGGTATTATTGAAACTAGACAAAGCATCTATATAACTTATTATGCGAACATCTTTTATTTAAAACTATAGCATATATTTACTTGATTTATGAAATGATACAAGAGGGACATTTTTATTTTCTAAAAAAGGGGGATTTGGAATAGAAATGAGTCCCCGAGTGAAATTCTCATGAGTCAGAGTCAAGGGAATGTCACTTACGGTGTCTCAAAGAAATTTTCGCACCTGAAATGTCGCAAAATTAACTCGCAAAGTTTGCATAAGAATTTTTCTTCGCTCCAGAGTCTTCCAACGACTATTCGAGAACGAATTTTTTTCTTATTCACTCTCGCAGAAGAATATAATTATACAAATGATAAAATTACAGAAGGCTAAAGGGGGGGGGTTTCCAAGAGGGGGGGGGGGTTTTAAGGCCGATAAAAAAAAAAAACCCCCAGGGCGGACTTTATTGCTTACTATTATGAGATCTTAGTACAAAATTTTTTAATCACCGATAGTGGGAATGCTTGAATACTTCAAACGCCCTGAAGGGGGAATGCAAATATGCGGAAACAGACAGATGTAATCAACTAAAGAAGAAACAACACGAACTACTATGAATCTGAGTCAACAAACGACAAAATCTCTCTCGAGCAAACACGAAAGAGAAAAATCGGCCTTTCAACTCAGGATGCGTCAAGAAGACAAAACTTTAACCTCACGCTGACGTGACAGATTGATAAGGGTCTGTTAAAGATGATGGTAGGCACATCTTGCAGTATCGATCAAAAAAAAGACGCAACCAGATGGTGAACGCAGCCAACCGTAGAGGTAAAGTAGCCAAGCAAGCGAACGAGAATTAGTGACTAGACTAGCGTCTCTAGTTAATTTGGAAGCCACATCTTGATCTCATGTTTAATTATTCAAGTAAAGGAAAATGTCTCTTTCCATCGTGCCTTGACACCGATTTGTGTATCTAGGAGTGTCACCTCTAAATTCCTTTAATTTTCTATCTAACCCGAATTGGTGTGGAAAGTAAATGTACTTTCAAACTTACATCTCACACTATATATTCGCTAAGACTTCAGGGGAGAATGAGGAATATAGGAAATGTGCTTCCTTTGTAGTAGTAACATAATGAAGAAAATTGGGCAAGATGCATAGATAGTGATACATGATTTATTGTTAAATCAAAAATAAAGGTTTTAATGAAAGTCTTCTTTAGCAAGCTGCTGAGATTTTAGACGATATGCTATTATAATAAATCAAATGATACAGCACGGTATTGCTCACTTTGGTTAAATATATCTAGTAATATTTATTAACACTAATATCTCTCTTAGTGTATTATGAGTTTAATTTTCATTTGATTAGAATTAATTACAAGATAATATAATTTTGAAAATTTTCTAACAATTACATACACTATACAATTAATAATTACATCATACTTTTTTCCAATCAATCTCATATCAATAATAATAAGTACAAATAATTCAATAACTACAATTAATAAGTTAATAAAGAACAATCCCATTTAATTTAATTAAATATAATCAATTTAAAATAATAAAATCAACATTCAATGAATTTTTTAACATATATCAGATAAATATAATAATAATAATTAATAATCATTAACAATATATAATATAATAATAATTAATATTTAATAATAGGTAACACACATATACATAATAATAATATACATATAAATCTTATCATTAAATTAATTACATTATATTACTATATCTTAATAATTAATACTTCATTTACTCCATATTACATTTAACTAATTACTATTAAACATTTAATTATTTATATTTACATTTACTTACTAAATAACAATCAAGGGGACACCCCAACTAAATTTACCTAATTGCATCGCTATGCAAACTATAGACATGTCTTGCCCATATTACATAATTGACAAGGTGAAACATATCATATCCTTATTCAAACCATAATATAATAAGCCATTTGTTTATGTGTTATTTGTATCTCCCAGATTATTTAACAATCGCTCTCTAAGGCTTCTTTCACACACAAGCAAATCCTAACCAATTTTAATCAACAGAAATAATAATGGTATAAAGGATCAGAATTTTTAGGCAGAACGATGAGAAAGAATTAGAAGTGATATATTTAACGATTCAGTTTGTGTCTTGTCTAATGTCTGACCTTGTGGAAATACTTTTTTTATATTAAATAAGGTAACGATTGAAATAATAAATGGTCTCATATATAGGGCAACATTAGGAGGTAGGTATGAATAATCGTTAGATCAATTTTGTCTGTTACTAGTCATCTATGAGTATTATTGCAAAAGGTTCAAGGAAAAATGAGGGAACGCCTATAGCGCCCAAATACAAAATTTTTGGATACCAATGTATTTTTTGAAACGTTTTGCCAGGTTTTTTAACACAAAGCATTATATATAGCCTTTGACAGTTTTATAATATTAAACGAGTTTTATCTTGTAAATTGGATAAAGGGAAGACAGTTCATGCTCCCTAGTTTTCTGCCATATTGGGAGGGGCGGTATGCACAAGTGCATAGAGTTGACACACGCTATAGGTTATATTTTGTGAGCATCTAAATCAATAAATCCAATTGTACAGTTATTATATGTTAAAAACGTTTAGAAGTCTATAGAACTCATACAAGTTATTAAATAGCAATATTATTATAGATTAAATTTTTTAATGTTTTGCGTATTTAAAATGGATCATATATTCAATATTGGGAACTCCCTTTTTAAAATACGATTAGGATTTAGGTAAGATTATAAACAGTAATTACGGAGTAAATTGTGAAACCCTATTAAAAGCCCTCCATAATTTAAATTTTATAAAATAAATAAATATAAATTTAGTAAATGTGCTTGTGCATGTCTTACAGAGGAACTCATATGATGTACTCTCATAACTAAAAATCTTTACTCTAACTTACTACTTACTACCTAAGTAGTTCCCCTATATTAATTTTAGGATAATTATTATGAAATATATAGGTCTGTTTCTCAATTCCTTAATAGCAGAAATAAATAATTATATAAGAATAAATCATAAAATATATAGGCATCTGTAAAAGTATTCTCAATACTTATATAGCAGAAAATAATTATATAAAGAAAAATCAAAATAACAGGTGGGCGAAAATTTTTGAAAATATAAAGGGAAAACAAGCGGTGACAGCACCGCAGTGATAAATAAACACAGAAATATGACAACAAACAAAGAAAATGCTACCATCCCTGAAAGAATTCTAGAAGAGTTAGCTAATACTTATCCTTATAAAGCCACAATCAAAGGGAAAGCTGTACGTATGAGACCGAGAAGTATACCCCATAAATTATGCTACCAAACAAAGTCGAAGTTGAATCAATTGCCTGCAAAAGGAGTCTTAAAGAGGACAAACTCTCCTTGGGCTTTCCAAGTATCCATCTTTCGAAAAGAGTAACAACAAAGTGAGGCTTATATCGGACTTTAGGGAACTGAATAAAAGGGCAGAGCCTGACGTCTTTGGATTGCCAAACTTGCAAGATGCAATATTTGCGTTGCAACGTTGCAAGTACTTAAGCAAGATAGACTTAACGCAAGTCTTCTACGCGATTCCCTTGGCCGAAAAAGCCAAAAATACTTAACTATCACCTGTAATTCAGGAACTTACACATACATCTGCTTGCCCATGGGTTACATTCACTCCCCATTTATATTTCAAAGAATGATAAATATCCTTCTCTCAGACATTGAAAATTGTCATTCCTATTTGGATGATATTTTAATCCATACAGAAAGGCAAGAAGAACATAAAATTATACTGGAAAAAGTGTTCAGAGGTTGCAATATTTGTATATCAGTTTAAATCCCGCATAATGCAAGATCGGCATTGGAGAAATAGATTATCTTGGATATATTATAAATGAAAAGGGTGTAAGACCGAATCCCGACAAAGTAAAAGACATAATAAATTGTGATAAGCCGAAAACTATCAGAGAATTACGAGCTTTCATTGGCAAAATTAGCTTTTACCGGAACACACTTCCTTGCTTAGCAGATATCATAACGAAACTTACCGTCTTCTTACGTAGCAAACCATACTCCCGAAGGCTAGTCTTGTGGAATGCACCTTCAGAAAAATCTTTCTAAGATGTTAAAAATGCCATCAAAAATGCATGTACATTATTGTACCCCAGCACTGCCTGTGCAATAAAAATAATTACAAATACCTCCACCAAAGAGGCCGCTGTAGCTATTATGGAATACGTTGAGGGAAATTTTCCAATTGCATTCTACAGCTGTATTTTGAACCCCACTGAATAAAAATATGATTATGCAAACAAAAACTTGATCTGCCTCATAAAGATCCTGAGAAGTATGGCTATCACTTAGTTGGACGACAAATTACCATAAACACGCAGTCACGTGACCTTATCAACAAGTACAATAAGTTGAATGATCAATGTAACCAGAATGCTAGGGAAATTCGGCAATTAAATTTGCTAAGTACTTATAATGTATCCTGAAAATTAATTACCAGTAAAAATAACCCTCTGTAGGAATACTTGATACATAATCAAATTATGCAAGAAAATGAGGTAGAACACACACAAAAACAGACAACTGCAGAAAAAATGTGCACAGACTAACAGACATCTGAAAAACTGCCAATAAATGAAGGGGCGGAGTCAAGCAATCGCGCAACCAATCACAGAACGGCAGGCAAAGAAAACGAAAACGGGATTGGTTCACTCAACGCCACTTTAACCAATCAGAGACGAGGAAACAAACCTGAAAGCCAGATGATAGACATGAATTTTTACTACGACTCGGACGCGAACTAACCATAAACTACGAGAAAAGAGTGACCACAGACCCTTTAAATACCGTAGAGATACATTCCTCAAATACCCTACATTCCAAACGCCTAAGAGATTTAAATTTTGAAAAACAGAAATTGCGAGAGAAAGAGCGCATTGCTAATGAAGCTAGTATGAACGTCCGTAAGTGAGAAGTTTACTTTTGACAATAATACAGAAAAAATTGCAAATTTAGAAAAAAGTGATAAGAGCAGCATTTTGAACTAAATGAAGCTGGTCACAGCGACAATGATAAACGTGTGGAACAAAGTCAACTCAACAATGGAAACAGGGACTGTAATATCATGTAAAGGAAAAATGTGCTGTAGAATTTTGATGTCTAATAAAAGCTCGTTAATAATAATATTCACATACGCGCCTGCAATAAAGGATAGATTTTCGATGTATTTCTAGTGCAAATATAAGTGAGAATAGTTCTTATACTAGAGTACTACTTAACTGACTATGTATAAGATGTATGCGCTATAATGTTGACAATATAAAACTATCTGAGACTAGCTAACCATACTTATATATTATTGAGCAGAGTAGAAGACATATTAAGTGCGTGTCTCTCGTGTAGATAGAACCTTATATAAGCAAAATTTTTGGTAGTTTGTTCTAAAGGAAATAAAGTCTCTCTTTTGTAGAAATAGTTTCCATGAAATTCACATAACAGCACAGTATTTTGCTGCCTACCGCT
The DNA here is from genome assembly GCA_015478945.1 of Trachelipus rathkii. Taxonomy (NCBI): domain Eukaryota; kingdom Metazoa; phylum Arthropoda; class Malacostraca; order Isopoda; family Trachelipodidae; genus Trachelipus; species Trachelipus rathkii. The sequence continues at coordinate 15,056 of JABUQX010080726.1, forward strand.
GACAAGACAGTGCACATCGATGTATAAGATAACTAAGAATAGAAATATTATGCACTCTGCAAGAGTAACATTGATTTTAATACAGATAACCTACTAGGACAGACATAAAGAACAGAGATATATGTATTTCAGAAATATGTATATATTAGCAATAAAAGAGAGTTGAGAATATAAATTCGATAGATATATAAGTCATATGATCAAGTTTGTCACAGACTTCAAAATGAAATACAAAAACTAGTTTTCCAGTGATTAAACAATACTATATTCCCTTTATCTTAAATAGTTACAAAGTATACATTAAAATTAATAATCTGCCCTGAACTGAGCGCTTTCGTATAACTTAGAAAAAAAAATTCTAGTTTTAAACATTCAAGAAGTTAGTCAGGTCTTTAATACGATTTTGCTAGATATTCTGCTTCTCTTAGAACGAATTCACTTATAGCTTCACTTACTTTCCTTTGATCTTTTAAAGTACTGATGCAAAC
>JABUQX010080727.1:0-5000 GCA_015478945.1 Trachelipus rathkii
TGAACCCTATAACTTTCGATCGAGAAATATATGAAGCTGGCTTAAGTGAAATAATTCTTGACGCATCTGTTGAGAATATATTAGAGTCCCCCTCGGCTTTTATAATATTTAGAAGCGTTGAATATGTTAAAAATGTATTAAAAATTAAAGCTAATATGGACATTATCGTACATGGTGAAAAAAAATATTTCTATGAAAAATATTTCATAACTCGGGGTCATTACAATTCGATGTGTTCATGGCCTTAAACAAAAAATTTGAAGCAAGTCAGTTATGTAAAGATTTAGTGTTTCTTGTTAATAAATCCGTTAACGAAGATAACGCGTTAATCACCTTAAAATCTCAAACTCATGTGAACCTGAAAGATAGAAGTTTATTTATTTTCCATTCTGCAGCCTGGTTTCGTAAATGTCATTACTCACATGCAGACTCAATATTGAGAAATAACGATATCAAACCATCTCTAAAGGATCTAATACGTTATATACCAACGATGGAAGAGTATGTCTCAAAAAATGACACTGAGAGTTCATTACATTTTGTATGCATGCCTTCTAAGATGTTTCAAGATCTAGTATGGCCTATGTTTATACAGATATTATAGACCATCAGTATGTAGGGAATACTAAAGCCTCTTTGTTAAGAGTAGTACATTTTCCTAAAGGTCGTAAAGTTATAAGCTTTCCTAATGTTCACTACTTACCATTGAGTAAGACCCAACTGAGTTCGATTCGTATTTATATAAGAGATGTGAAAGGTAATCCATACCCATTCACAATTGGGACAGCAGTGTGTAAAGTACACATAAGAAAGAAGCTCCGGTAAATAATAATAATGGAAAGAGAAAGAGTCTTCAGGGGTTCAAGAATGCAGAGGGGATATGGTTTAGGAGGATTTTTTGCTTCGTTATTTCGTAGAGCTATTCCCTTGTTTAAATCAGGAGGTAAATACATTGCTAAAAAAGCAGCCAGAACGGGAATAAACACAATCCAGGATATTATGGGAGGTGTCGACCCTCGTAGTGCTGTAAAACGTCGACTAGCCGATGTTTCAGATGAAATGCTAGACGATGTCAAACGAAAAATACGGCGTAAGATGACTGGTCAAGGTGTAGGTGGTCGTAAAAAACCTGTAAAGAGGAATAATAAAGGACCACTAAAGAAAAAGTGTTTTGATGTGTTTGCTCTCTAATAATGATGATAAGTGGTAACTTTTTTTACATAAACAGTGACAACCTGTAACTATTTCGTATATAAGGAATGTTTAAACATATCTCTCCTCATTATACGTCAAGCGATTGTAGTAGCAAGATGCATTTCCTCCATCCCTCTAGCCCCGACTGCTGTAAGAGCGAATTGGATCTCTTTTCTGTGAATCCTACACAGATCAGTGTAAGTGAATCCAATTTTATTAGTATTAACCCCGTTCACGCAATCACAAATACCGATGTACCTCTCGAATTCAACATCCCCGGCACTTCTGATCAATATCTTGATCCTTCGAATGTGTTTTTATATCTGAAGACTAAGTTAGTAAACGAAGATGGTTCAAATCTCACAGGCACCGATCACATAGTATCCACCGAGACAAATTTCCTGTATACATGTTTCAATCAACTTGAGGTGTTTTTAAATGAAATATCTCTAGGAGCATCAGCTGCAAGTTACCCTTATCGAAGTTATATAAACTTTACTAAATTATTCAGATGATGCTAAACAGTCCCATTTACAATCATGTGGATACTACAATTTAAAAGATGTAGAGAAACATAGGGACAATGCCGCTAAATCTAAAAATAACACTTACGAATATTATGGACGTGTAAACGGTGATATATTCTCTCAGGAAAGACTTATTCTACCATCTGTGGACACCCGCATCAGGTTAACTAGATCTACTCCTCAATTTGCGCTTAATGTTCAAAGCAACGCTACAGCCACAACTACCGCTCCAAAACCTATTTTCAAATTACTGGATGCTTATCTTTATGTACGTAAAGTGAAATTATCTCCCTTTAAACATATGGAAATAGAGAAATCTCTTTTGTCCGATACAGCAAAATATCCTATCAAGAGAATTGAGACTAAAATTTTTAACTTTACCCAAGGATTATCGAGTATTAATATACCTAACATCGTCAATGGTAGCTTACCTCAGAAGGTAATAATAGGAATTGTAGAACACGATGCCTATTCTGGAAACTATGGGAAGTCTGCCTTTAAATTTACCCATTTCGGTCTTAGAGGTATCAGTTTGGATGTGAATGGTCAACCATACGGTCGTGATTATGAGATGATATACGAAGGCTCACATTCTCAATGTTCGCGTCCTTTTTACGATTTATTTGCCAATACTGTATCTTGCAGCGATAACGGTACAGGTGTTGATCTCAAGACTTATGCTGACTGAAAACAGTAATTTATATGCCTACGATCTCACAGCTGATCTTTCAGCTTGTAATGCTTATCATCTCAATATCCTAAGAAAAGGCACATTAGGTTTAAGTCTCAAATTTGGACAAAGTTTGACATCCTCAATCTCAGTTCTGGTGTATTTGGAACATCCTCAAATCATCGAGATTGACAGAGTACGAAATATACTTTTGAATTATTAAAGATGAATGAAGAAGAAATATTAAATGCCTTTATAAACGAAAGAAGATTTTTAGGTGTATTCGCATGTAATGAACTCGGTTCTGTGAAATTGGATACCGACTCTGGACTTATCTTCAACACTTCTCATCGGGATGTTTCGAGCTATGGTCACTGGATAGCCGTGTATAAGAATAAAAATAATGTTGTATATTTCCTTGACTCTCTGCATTTAGATTTTATGTTTAGTAATCATTATGTAACATCTTTTTTAAAATATAATAATGTTCAATATGTTAAGACCTTATGTTTTCCTGTACAACCTATCAGTTCTAATTTATGTGGTGTATACTGTATTTATTTCATTATATGTTTTTTAAATAATGTTTCTTTTAATAAACTTGTAAATATATTTGATGCTAAAAATTTATATGAAAACGATTATGTAGTTTGCACTTATGTTATAAATGCTTTAAAATAAAAACTTGTTTTCTTTTCCCGCTTTTTATCCAAAGAACTTATTTATTATACTAAAGAAAAAATATGACTTGAATCAATAGATCAATAGATCAATAGATCAATAGATCATGGAAGGGAAGGAGGGTTGCTGGATGACAGTTTGATTAACTGATTTACTGATTTACTGCTTTAGGGTATGTAAAACATAACAATTTTAATAGAAAATATGACTTGAATCAATAGATCAATAGATCAATAGATCAATAGATCATGGAAGGGTAGGAGGGTGAGGAGGACAGTTTGATTTAATGATTTACTGATTTACTGCTTTAGGGTATGTAAAATGCAAATTTTTTTAAGTTATAAACAAAATAAATAAAAGTTTTTGTGTTATGTTATACAAAATATGACTTGAATCAATAGATCAATAGATCAATAGATCAATAGATCGAAGGGTAGGAGGGTGGTTGGAGGGTAGTTTGAATTACTGATTTACTGATTTACTGATTTACTGATTTACTGATTTACTGATTTTTTACTGATTTACTGCTTTAGGGTATGTAAAACATGACAATTTTAGTAAAAATATGACTTGAATCAATAGATCAATAGATCAATAGATCAATAGATCATGGAAGGGTAGGGTTGGGGAGGCCAGTTTGATTTACTGATTTACTGCTTTAGGGTATGTAAAAACGTAAATTTGTAAGTTATAAACTTAAAAAGAATAAAAATGTTTAATTTTTTTTTTTCTGTATCGAGGATACATCATAAGAAAGATGTATACCAAGTTTCGTCGTTCTATGTTAATATTTCAGGTTTGGGGGCTGGAGACCCCCCTTTGGGTGTGTACGGCTATTTAACTCCATATATGATGTGGGTACCTTATATGAAGGGTGTATACCAAGTTTCGTCGTTCTATGTCAATATTTCAGGTTTTGGGACACTGAAATTTTGAATTTGATTTCCCTGTTTAATCACATATGATGTGGGTACCTTTATATGAAGGTGTATACCAAGTTTCAGCCTTCTACGTCAATATTTCAGGTTTTGGGGGCTGGAGACCCCCCCTTTGGGGTGTACGGTTATTTAACTCCATATATGATGTGGGTACCTTATATGAAGGGTGTATACCAAGTTTCAGCCTTCTACGTCAATATCTCAGGTTTGGGGGCTACCCCCCCTATGGGGTGCATGGCCACGTAACCTCGTCTACGACGAGGTTACGTCACCCCTATGGGGGTGTCAAGTTTGAGAGAGATACCATGTGGCAAACTCTATCCGTTACTAAGTGAGGTGCGGTGCGGTGCGGTGCGCTGCGGGGCCACAACCGGTGCGGGAATATACACGTCAATAAAAAATAATATTCGGTAATTAAACATTTACTTTTTTTTATTATTATTAATTTATTTATTTATTTATTAATTTATTAATTTATTTATTAATTAATTTATTAATTTATTTATTAATTTATTAATTTTTATTGTTTCGAAAAAAACCTGCGGTTTTTTCGTCGTGATAGAAGGGCGGAAATTCCCACGCTATTCAAGGGTCGATCTTTCACTTCCGGTTTCACTTCCGGCCTTCAATACCCATACCCCACTACTGACGGAGTCGCATGGCAAGGTCATGGGTTCGAATCCTAGTTCGGATCCTAGGTAGAAATTACCTAGAGAAGTTCCTCCTTGAATAGGGCTATGCCCGTGAGGCGTGAACTTTTTAAAAAAATAATAATAATTAGAAACTAACTTTTATAATAAAATTAATATCATTAGAAAAATTATTATTTAACTATTATTTTTGTCAGTATTAATAACTATTTTTCTAAAATAGATATATATATATATGCGCATATATATATATATATATATATATATATATATATATATATATAAATATATATATATATATATATATATATATATATATATATATATATATATATATATA
>JABUQX010080728.1:0-7500 GCA_015478945.1 Trachelipus rathkii
AGGGAATGATCCAATATTTGCTTTGGGATGAGCCCAATTTTCACTCCCGCCTAAAGATGGACATAAACTTCTTAATTTTCAGCCAATTTTGATTGGAAAAAGAAGCAAACTGTTGCTTTTTTTTTTTACCTTTAAAACCGTTTTTGAGTGTTTTTCTGTGTATGTAGTCATACTTTCAGAATATTCATTTTTTCAAAACCTATGTTTTTGACATTGTTTCTTTCAACTTTTACAATTTTTTTCAAAATGACTTCAAACTTGAAATATGCATAGATGGGTACATTACCTACAAAATGCACGAAATTGTTTTTTGATTTTTTAATGACTTTTTATTTATTTTTAAAATGAAAAATTGCGATAATTTTTTTTTCTACTCATGCGATCGGGATGAAATTTTAAGACCATATGTAGTCGAGGTAGATGCACATTTTTTACTTAGATAATTTTTTTGTATATGCAGTAGTTTTGGATTTGTTTTTGGAACAAATTTTCAAATAAAATATTTTTGGAAGTTTTTTTAAAATTTTTCTTTTGAGTATACAAAAAAAATTATCTAGGTGAAAAAGATGAATCTCGCCCGATTATATAAGCTCTGAAAATTTGATGCTGATCGGATATATATATATATATATAACAACATATATATATATATATAGCATATACCTGTATACGCACATATATATATAACTGCTTTCTGCTGCTCTAACAACCTTAGCAATAACCCATATAACGCCCTCACTATATAACAGCCATAATATATATGGCAACATATAACCATAATATATATATATATATATATTTTTCTTTGTAACCAATATATATTTTATATATATTTTATAGAAATTATATATATATATATATATATATATATATATATATATATATATATATATATATATATATATATATATATATATATATATATATATATATATATTGAAAAGTTAAGCCCTTGTGTTAGGTTACCAAACTCGGAATTTCACATAAAATTTTTAATTTATATTACATGCGTTATTGCACGATATTTTCACTACTTATATATTTTAACACAAAATCAGCTTTCGCCTCTTTGACGCAGAGCCTCTTCAAGTGGTGAATGTACGAGAAACAGGAATAAACTCTTTTTTTTTTTTTTTTTTTTTTTTAAAAAAAATTTCAAACAAAAAAAAAAACAATAAATAATAACGTCTAAAAAAGTTTGGCTCCACTGTTTCTCGTTCATTCTATTGAACCTCATCTTTAATTTATGAGGGAACTTTGAAGATTTTTCTATTAACAGCTCTATAAGTAGTGATGTTGCTTAATAACTCAACAAACATAAGAGGTAAAAAAAAAAAAAAATTAATATTGAAATTTCCGAGGATGCCTAATACAAGGGCTTAACTTTTCAATAAATATCTATATAGAAGGTTTAATTTCTAAAAAGTATATATATATATATATATATATATATATATATATATATATATATATATATATATATATATATATATATATATATCTATATATATATATATATATATATATATATATATACATATGTATTTCACTTTTCAAAAAAAAAAAAGGCTGTCAGTTTACTCAGCATGCGTCTCCACTCGGCTCTGTCTTCCCACAGTCTTCTCTCTTGTATTTCCTCCACCGCAGGCAGCCCACATCTCATCAACGAATCTTGCAACGACTCCCTCCATCTCTTCCTCGGTCTTCCTCTGAGTCTTCTTCCATCGGCATCCACTCCCATCGTTTCTTCGCCAGCATTTTTTTTTTTACCACCACCACTCACGGGCAGGCTATTCCAAGGAGGGGTGTTTTTGTTTCAAGAATTGAACAACTAATGTAGAATTAGGGCGACACGGGCGCAGGCTTTAGTAGGGAGATTAAATTCAGCAGGAAACACAGAGATGGAAGAGAATTCCACCAAACAGAGGTGGTGGGGAAAGAAGGAAGCACCGCGGCGAACTAGTCTGGAGTTACCAATATCAACACAAAACTCATGTGCAGACACAGCACCCGAGCAACGAGGGACGTAAAGGTGGTGATACGCGAGTGATAAGTTCCCTCGAGCACCTGCCGCCGACGGTACTATAGAAAAGAGATAAAGCACCAACATCGCGCCTGAGATAGGGGATCAAGTGAACTGGAAAAGTACCAGAACAGTTGTAAGCCTTTTGACTGACCTTTCTAAAGCCGGGTGAAACCAGAGCTCCCAGATATGAGAGCAGTACTCCATACAAGGGCTGATGAGGCCCTTGTATGGCAGGTAACTGAGAAAGAGGAAAAAGTCGCAGTCTAAACAGAGTCCCAGTTTCTTTGAGGCAACCGTTGTGACGGTGTGAGGTTTCCAAGACATTTTGTTTATGTTAAGTCCAAGGATGTTTATTGTCAACAGGAGAGACTAGAGAACCGTCGAAAGAGATAGGAAAGTTAGGAAGTGTTTTAGAGGAGATTTGTAGAAGTTGCGTTTTTAAAGAATTGAATTTCACAAGGTTGAGACGACCCCACCCGGAAATTCTATCTAGATCAGAGAGAATAGAAATCGGAAAGATTAAAGACGAGAGGCAATTCTGGGAAGTAAGAGGAGCAGAATGGAAATGAGTTGAAGAATGAAGGGGTCAAGTCATCGGCATATGAGTGGATAGAGTTAGAGGTGCAGGTGAGAGAAGGTCATTAATGAAAAGTAGAATAAAGTAGAGGAGATAAGACAGAACCCTGAGAGACACCACTATTGACAGGAAAGGGAAGGGAGGAAGTCGCATCAACTTAAGCAGTCGATGAGCGATTTGAGAGAAAGGAAACTACAGGCATAAGTAAGCAAAGAGAAGAAGGAGGAAACCCAAAGGAGGAGCTTGGAGAGCAGTGACGCGTGCCATACGGTCAAATGCTTTGGATATGTCAACCACCACCACGCAAAGGTCTCCCCGCGTAGTTCCTAAGGCGGAAAACCATAAATCAGTAAAATAAAAGGAAAGTATATCGCTAGTAGACCTCAGTGCGAAAGCCATACTAGCGATCGGAAAGAAGTGAATGAAATTCCAGACGATCTAAGAAATGAGGAGTTGAGAAGGTTTCAAAGATCTTAGATAAAGAATACAAGTGAGAGCTATGGGCGATAGTTGAAGGATCGAGGCGGCTTTCTTTTTTGGGAACAGGTTGGACATGTGCGGGCTTCAAACTGAGGGAAAATGTTAGTATTGAGACATAGAGAATATAGTTGAACGAGGGGAGGGGCTAGCACGGAGGCACACTCCCTCAAAACAAGGAGAGGAATGCCATCCGAGCCATCCCCTTCCTAACGTTCATAGATTTCAGGGCCCATGCCCGATCAAATGTAATCACAGGCAAGGGCATAGGACACCTGAGAGGAGAGGAGGAGAAGAGGAATGCCAGAATCGTCCCAGGGCTGGAGTTAGAGGAAAATAGGCCGAAGAGATTGGCCTTTCAGTTGGAGAAATTAGCAACGAACCATCAGGAATCCAGACAAGAGGAGGAAAAGCAGATTTACAGAAGTTGTTAGAGATGTTTTGGCAAGAGGCCAAGAAAGGTTTGTCAGTAGGAGAACCAAGGAGGTTAGCGCACTTTTGTTTGATGAAAGCCTGCTTTTTGCTCCTCGAAGAGTATCCCTGCAACGATTTCTAGCAGCTGAATGAAAATTAGCAAGGGATAGGAGAACGAGAATTTTTCCACCTCCGATACGCACTGTCTCTAGCCTGAATGGCCAGAGAACAAGCACGATCGAACCATGGATTATGAGGAGAGAAAGATTTAGTCGAAGAAGGAATGAACCTGCTCAACCATCAACGATTACAGCTCCCACCTTATCACGGCGAGCCGAGGCATCAGAGTTAAGGCAGCCATTCCAATTATAGTTAGCGAAAGTAACGCAAAGGGCCCCACAAACCAGTCAAAGTGCCAGAAAAAAAAGCAGTAGGGCAGGATGGAGCTGTGGAGAGAAAGTATTAAATTAAGAGATATAGGGTTGTGGTCAGATTTACCAATAGGGAGCGTAAGTGGTGTATTTATAGAGAAGGACTAGTGGTGAAACATAGGTCAAGTGTGTTCAAGAATTGGTTGGGACGATCCGGAATGTGTGTTTGTTCTTTAATTAGTTGCTCCAGATCGTTTAGAATACTAAATGATTCGGCCTTCTCTTCACCGAAATCAGGATGAGAGGACCCCAACCATTCAGTGTTGTGTTGCCTGTCTTCCTGCATCCTTTCTAAGTGTCCCCACCATCTGATTCTTGCCACATCTATCCTCCTCACCATAGGTGTCACTCCGACTTCCCTTCTGACTCTTTCATTCCTTATTCTATCTTTTTTAGTCTTTCCAATTATTGCTCTCAAGATCTTCATCTCCGTTGCCTGTATCCTACTTTCATGCCTTTTGGTAGTACACCATGTCTCTGCTCCGTATAACAATATAGGTGCTAACACTCCTTCGTAAATACTTCTTTTCACCTCTACACCCATATATTGGTCTTTCATCAAAGGATACACAGCCCTTGCCGCTCTTCCCAACTTCGTTATCCTATGCGTGATCTCTGCATCACACCCTCCGTCCTCTGTATATATTCCACCCAGGTATTTAAATTCTTTAACTTTCTTCAGGCTTTCTCCATTTACCATGATCTCCCAGCCCTCCTCTCCCTCTCTGCTCACCATCATCACATCTGTCTTCTCAGTGTTCATTTGTAGTCCCTTTGCTCCAAGTTTTTTTCGCGAAACATCTCGTAATTCTTTCTATTCCTTCTCTACTTTCACTCCACATCACTTTATCAATATAAGCTATGGACAATAATGGTGACAATACGCTTCCCTGTTTCACCCCCTTGGCCACCTCAAACCAGTTTTCATTTTTATACCCTGTTCTCACATTGCACTTTGCACTCTTCAGTGCATCACACAATCCTCTCCCCACTTCATAATTCTCTTCTATCACCCTCCATAATCCATTCCTAGGTACCGTGTCAAAAGCTTTCCTTAAATCCATAAACACTACATAGATCATCCGGTTGTACTTGTAAATCTTCTTTCCAATCTGTCTCAATGTGAACATAAGGTCCGTCGTATTCCTACCCTTCCTATATATATATATATATATATATATATATATATATATACTATATATATATATATATATATATATATATATATATATATATATATATATATATATATATATATATATATATATATATATAGAACTACTTCATTACCTAATACATATATATATATATATATATATATAACATATATATATATATATATATATATATATATATATATATATATATAAACTGCTACGTTACTTATACATCTAGTGTCGCCTACTCATTGAATGAATTAGTTCTTAAAAATAGAATAGCATCCGCCAGGTCCTCCTTCATTCTTCCTCTTAGGTCTGATTTTATAATGCGAAAAGCAAAAATAGCCGTTCAACGCTAACTTGCTTTGGAGGTAGAGCAGTAACAGCAATTGCTGCTTCTTGTACATTGCCTGGATACTTTTCGATGGCTTCTTCTAATTTAAGCTTCGAAGTTATATCAATTTTTTTCAACTTCTTTCAGTGCAGCAAAGAAATTTTGTTTAAAGTTATGGAATATTGTGTACAAAGATGAGGAAGGACCTTGACCTTTTTCTTGAACCAGTCGACGCTTTCGATTAAGCTCTTCAATATCTAAAAGCTAAAAGCCTTTCACACTCATGTTCTGAGCTGTCTGATAAATGACTTGAGAAGGTAGTAATGGGGATAGTTGTAGTTTCATCACTTATAATATGTTCAGATGTATCTTTTTCTTCTTAAATTTCCTGCAACCCTTTAATACAAATGGCAACGTTGCAAAGTGCAGATTTAGCTTTTTGTTGTTGCTGTAGATTGGATCAATACAAACAGCAGCTATTAGAATATCATCGTCAATGAGAAAAATTTCTCTTCGTACCATGGAGTCGTTTACTTCTTCAGCATCTTAAATATAGATGGTATAAGGTTGAAGGTTGAATTTATTAGAATATAATCCAAATTGAAACAAGGTGCAGGTTAAAAAACTTCGAAGTTTGCAATTGCATTTTATGATGTGGAAGTCGCAAGTCAGTGAACTTGTATGAAGTGATTGAAGTCACTCACAGTCACAATTCAAAACTTTGTCAGTTCAAAATTTTCTGACTCCAACTCTACTATCTTGAACGTTACCGACTCCGACCTCTTGAAAATTACCGACTCCGACTCCGACCTTTTCAAAATTACCGACTCCGACTCCACACTCTTCAAAATTACCGACTCCCCGACTCCACAACCCTAGATAGCAAAGAAAATTGTTTTTTGATGCGAGAAGGACAAGTTGTGAAGCATGGGTCAAGAGTTTTAATGAATTAGTTAGGACGACCTGGTATGTGTGTAGGTTTTTCCATCAGCTGTTCCAAATCTTTGAGAATACTGAATGTTTTGGCCTCCTTCCCACCTGTATCAGTATGAGAAGAGAATAACAACTCAGTGTGGTGTAGGTTGCAGTCCCCTAAGAAAAGGACCTCTGCATTTGAACGAGAAGAAGTAACAGTCTTGTGAGAAGTAGTAAGATATTTAAAATTATCCGGCAAATCTGTTCTATTAGAATAGCAGAAACATAAGATTATAGTAACAGTAGGAAGAAAGATCTTAAGACGCCGAATATCGAAGTTAAGAGACTAAAGGTTTTCGAGATGTATTATTATTATTATTATTATTATTATTATTATTATTATTATTATTATTATTATTATTATTATTATTATTATATATATATATATATATATATATATATATATAATAATAATAATATATATATATATATATACAATAGCATATATATATATATATATATATGTATATAATAATATGTAGTTACAATAATATATAACAATATATATATATATATAATATGTAATAATATATATATATAATAATATATATAATATAATAATATATATAATAATATATAAATAATATATATATATATATGTATATAATAATAATAATAATAATATCATATATATAACAATAATATATATATATATATATATATATATATATATATATATATACTATATATATATATATATAAAGCGAGTTTTGGCCTTTCAATGAAGTTGAAAGTTTCCAGGATGCGGGACGAGGACCCAACTCGCTTTGCCACCCACCATCCACTTTCCCCAACCTCCCCCATCAGAAAGTGGCTTACAAAAATTATGCTCTTAACTTTGAAGTCATAATTTCTAATACTCAAAATTTATATGAGATAAATTATGCTTCAAATAAGTTTACCACGTGTTTCTCACCAGTGCATTTTGCTTCATAATGTCCAATGTCAAACAAGTCAAAATATTCAGTACAGATACTTATTTGAGCATTAAAAGATAGGCACAAGTTTTTCCTTTAAAGGTAGACCATTCTTCACTACCCTTCAGTATGACTCTTCTGCCCATTCTTTCTGGGGTATTCTTATCTGTTTGATTCAAGTCACATCTT
>JABUQX010080728.1:12500-25000 GCA_015478945.1 Trachelipus rathkii
CCCTGCCAATCCTTTGAAGGTGGGGAGTACCACTCAGGCACCCTCAAGATCCAGTGAAGGTGGGGAGTACACTCAAGTACCCTCCCAATCCAGTGAAGGTGGAGAGTACCCTCAAGTACCCTCCCAATTCAGTGAAAGCAACCTCAGAATCCAAACCGGGTTTTCCAGATCCGTGTAGGCTGGGATATCCTTGAAAGCGAAATCGGGTTTCCGGAATTCGTTCAGGTTGGGGCAATGGTACACGTAAACCTCTGTGAAAATCTTTCCAGGTTGGGCAACGTTACAGGTGAACACTTGTGAAAACCTTTCCAGGTTGGGCAACGTTACAGGTGACTAAAAGTCCGGATAGTTCCGGTATCCGCTCCCGGTATTCAGTTCCAGTATTCAGTCCCGGTATTTGGTCCCTTGAAAATAAGAACCTATCGTCAGGCATATTTACACATAGTAAACAATAGAAATAATAATAATAATAATAATAATAATAATAATAATAATAATAATAATAATAATAATAATAATAATAATAATAATAATAATAATAATAATAATAATAATAATAACTCTACATAGTAAGAATACTATCACCATTAAAAATCATAATAACAGCAAGAATAATAATAATAATAATAATAATAATAATAATAATAATAATAATAATAATAATAATAATAATAATAATAATAATAATAATAATAATACTGCTATTAGTTAAAACCCTAACCTAAATATATTACACACTTCTGCTGGATCCATCACATTCACACACACTATCATCCTAACAAACATACCGATAAAACAATAATAATAATAATAATAATAATAATAATAATAATAATAATAATAATAATAATAATAATAATAATAATAATAATAATAATAATAATAATAATAATAATAATAATAATAATAATAATAATAATAATAATAATAATAAACTTTCTACGCCTTGTACACACACTATTCTTTCTCGCACAATTTAACCTTATTACTTACAATAAATCTATTTATCACATAACAGCTTTTAAACTGCTAGTTTACCGGTTTGAGGTTTACTATCCAACTGTCCACAAAATACCCTGATAACACTCTAATAACAGTCTCTTATTAAAATAACCTGGTATAAACCCGGTGGTAACTTGATCACGAAAAATAGCATTATAACATTCCAATAATAATTCCTTAACTCAAACCTCGTGAAAATCTCTCAAAATCTACCTTGAAATATGATATCACTTGCCTATTCACATTTTCCATTTTAACTCCTTAATCCTAATTTTAACATCACTTCCTACTTTTGGTTCACACAATCTCGATATTAATTAGTTTTAAATACTTAGCAACCCTAATACCAATGGTTTTTCGTTTCTCCTGAATTTAACAAATTTATGCAAAAATGGCAGTCAGTTTCCTATTTAATTTTAACCTTTGAAATAAATAAGTTACTTACCCAGCTTAGGGGAGTTGATGACTTCAACTAGTTTTTGCAACTTTAAACTTTATACCACTGGACCTTATCCCTTTGTAGGTATTTTATAGCACTTTCACCTTTGAATTATCACACCCGTTTCCGTAACTTTTTAAACGTACTTTCGTTTTCCTTGACAATAACAAAATGGGGATTTTCCTTGAGATGCCTCCGCGCACGCAATTCTTGAGCTACTTGGTTTGTTTAATATCAGTCCATCATAATATATATATATATATATATATATATATATATATATATATATATATATATATATATATATATATATATATATATATATATATATATATATTTTTTTATACTGCTAACTGCTGCTGCTGCTATGTATATATATATATATGACCTCTGTTTTACGACTCCGTCAGTTTTTAATTTTGTTTTGTTTTTTTTTAATATATTTCTAGTATATGATCCTAACAATCAATTTAAGTGGTAACGGACATGATTCAAAAATATATAGGACCAGTTACGTTTTACGACTCAGTCAGTTTAAATTTTTTTTTTTAACTAGCCTGGGTAAACCCCAAAGATGGCAGGAGTCGGGGTCTCTCTCGGCCTTCCGGGGAACGACAGGGTAGGACTATTTCCCCCCCCTCCGGGGAGGGTCTCCGGAACCCCCGCTCTTTGGTATTTGGGTGTCACGGGGGTTCCTCCGCCCCTCCCCTACGGGGTACGGAAAACGTCCCCTCATCTGTCCCCCGTCGGCTCGAGCTCCCTAATTTTTTTTTATTTATTTTTTTCATTATTTTTTTTTACATTTTTCCAACCTATATTTTATTCCAAATATGTAATTAGTTTTTCTGTAAGTGTCGTACTTTGAGATATTTCATGTTTGAAAAATATTTAACATAAATGTGCTTTTTAAAAAATTATAAAGTATTTCGAACTTTTGAATCATGTCCGTTACCATTAGATTCATTGTTAGTATCATATAGTAGCAGTATATTAAAAAAAAAACAAAAATCGAAACTGACGAGGTCGTAAAACGAATAGAACCTATATATATATATATATATATATATATATATATATATATACTATATATATAACCTTTCTATATATATATATATATATATATAGCAACCTTATATATATACTATATATATATATATATAACAGACTACCGGATATCCGGTATTCCGGTTTTAACTTCCAGCCGGATATCCGGTATTCGGCTAATTCACTATCCGGCCATTAATATATGTATATACATATATATATATATATATATATATATATATATATATATATATATATACTATAATAATATATGTATGTATATATATATATATAACCATATATATATATATTTTCACTAATAATATATATATATACGGTATATATATATATACGATTATATATATATATATATACAGTATATATATATATATATATAACTAATATATATATATATATATATATATATATATATATAACTTAATATATATATATATATATATAACATATAACCAACCAACTTATATATATAACTCTCTCTGCATATATATAGTATGCATAAATATATATATATATATATATATATATATATATATATATATATATATATATATATATATATATATATATATATATACTCTTATAAATCTTTCTTTCTCTTCTTACTCTTGCTATAATATATATATATAAATACGGTATATATATATTTATATATATATAATCAGGTGGCCGGAGGGCCGGAGGGCCAGAGAAAATTTTTTCTAGATGGAGTCTCCGGCCAAAGATCACTATGATTCATCACTAATAATAATCTACTCGTACAAGCTCGGATACTGACAGTGCAATTATTAAAATCCTAAAACAGTTAAGTACACATTTAGAAATGGAAAATAGAACAATGATATAAAGAAGTTAAATGCAGCTCAAAAATTTTATTTCTATATAATTCCATAGCGAGAATCACAAGACGGGTTCTGTACTTCATTTCATACTCCTCATTTAATAAGTCACATGCTTTTTAATTCTTTCTGATTACAAATGATTTCTAAAGTTATGTTTACATTTGTCGAGTGCAGAAGAGAGGGGGGAATCCATACTGAGACCGGACTTTTGTTTGTAGTATTATGTATTGAAATGGAAAAAATTATGTTCTAAAGTCCGGTCTCAGTATGGGTTCCCCCCTCTCCCCCATACTGAGTAATTTATTTATGAAACTCATCGAGCACTATTATATCCTTCCCCATTCCCTCCTTTCTCACACACATTGGTATAGATATGTTGACGACATATTCCCAGCTATCCCCAAAACCACCATCCCACTCAATATTTTGGATTTCATAAACAGCATAAACAACAACATTCAATTCACCATGGAACAATCACAAGATAACAAACTCCCCTTTCTGGACACATTGATATCCTGGAATACATCTCATCTGCTCTTCTCTATCTATAGAAAACCTTCCTCATCTCCTAATTATACCCACTGGTTTTCAGCACCAACCTATACAAAATCTGCCACTCTTTCTTCAGTATTTTTGCCCGCTTTGCGAATATGTTCCCCCCTCTCCCTAAAAACAGAAATTAATTTCCTATTCTCAGGGTTCACCAAATTACTATATCCTCATTACTTTTTAGTTTCAGCCCTAACAAAAGCAAAGAGAAAATTTTATAGCACCTCTAACAACAACCGTTCAAATCACCCTACATCCTACTTACCTGTCCGCCAACCTCTTACAGCATCTGTAAAACGCACAATTCCGAAAAATATCCTTTTCAACCAATCGAATATCTTTCCCTTAAAAAAAGTTCTCATCCCCCCTAAGATTAAAAACCAAGACATCATTGAATGCGTATACCAGGTGCCATGCAGTGGTTGCAACTCCGTGTACTATGGCGAAACCAATGACCTCAATAGACGTACATACCAGCATAAATATGACTTAAGAATGGATAATTTAAATTCAGCTCTTACACATCATAGAACCAACTACAACCACTCTGTAAATATAAAAAACATTAACCAAATTTTCAACACCTCGGATACCAATTTAAGAAAACAAATAGAATCATTTTGCATCATAAATTGGGAAAATTTCAATAAACAAAAGGGAGCAAGATGAGCCTTGGACCCAATACGAATCACCTAATGATGAATAGACACATATTTTTCTATCAAAAAATAAGTGAAGACCAACAGATTATGAAATCATCATATCATTAAAAAGTTTGCTCCTGTTTCTCGTTGCATTCACTCACTTGAAGAGGCCTCCGTCAAAAAGACGAAAGCTTTGGATTTTTGTGAACTTTAAAGATTTTGTGTTAAAATATAGAAGTAGTGTAAATATCGTAATAACGAATGTAATATAAATTAAAAAATTTAATGTGAAATTTCCGAGTTAGGTAACCTAATACAAGGGCTTAATCAATAATATCTTTCAAAAAAGTTTGGCTCCTGTTTCTCGTTCATTCACCACTTGAAGAGGCCTCGCGTCAAAGAGGCGAAAGCTTTGGAATATTGTGAACTTTAAAGAATTTGTGTTAAAATATAGAAGTAGTGTAAATATCGCAATAATGAATGTAATATAAATTAAAAAATTTAATGTGAAATTTCCGAATTAGGTAACCTAATACAAGGGCTTAACTTTTCATAAATATCTATATAGAAAGTTTAATTTCTAAAGTTTATATATATATATATATATATATATATATTATATATATATATATATATATATATATATATATATATATATATATATATATATATATATATATATATATATATATATATATATTTATATAGGGCTTTACTTGCTAAATTGGTTTTTCTTTTGTGAGCAAGCACCCTATATAAGAGGATGGTAATTTGGAAATCATATTTGAAAAGATGTTTTTATTCAATATAAGTAGAGATATTCAATAAAAGTAAAGTAATAAAAGTCCCTTCTGATGAGATACTCTCTCTTCATAGGCGAATTAGTAGTCACAGACTTTCCAGCGCGTTTACCTCCCTTTCCCGACTTCTTTTGGAAAACTTGCGATAGAGATTCGAAGTCGCGGCCTTTTCCATAAATTTACCTCCCTTGCCGAATTTGTGTTTGAAGTTGGAGGAGTTCTGGAGATCTGGAGAAAGTATCTTCAGTGAGATTTATTTCTTCTGATTCTTAATAATTTAATCTATCTCTTGATAAATTTTTAATGATTGAGTATCTCAACAGGACGGGTTTATATATTATTTCCTTTCGACTTATGATAAAATTTTGCTCGCGCAAATCTTAGCATAAATACGAACATAAATTAAAATTTTTACAAAGTTATAATGGAGTACTACATATATATTAATTAGACCGCTAGCAGCCGATATTTGTTACTTGCATGAAATGTTTTAAGTGATCTTATATATATATATATATATAATATATATCTTAATTATATATATATATATTAATATATATATATATCTATATATATATATATATTATTTATATATCTATATATATATATTATATTATATAAATATATATATCTTCATCACTTTTTTTTCCCAAGACTGGGGTAAGGTGGGTAACATGCATCGGAAAAGAAAGCATGTAGAAGAATATGAAGCAAAAGTCGAAAAAGGAAAGCCCAGTCTTTAACCGCCCCTCTGTAACCATTAATTAGCAAAACTCGTGAGTCAGAAAATTCCACCCTAAAGAGCTTCACGGGACGCGACGGACCCTCATGGTGAATCGTCAATGTAAGGGTTCATCCTTGGCCCAGGTGGGTCACACCATACCCCTCAACAAATCCGCCATTCTACTCTATTATGCAACCTTTATTCTCGCCTCTGCCAAACTCAATTTCTCTCCTTCAGACAGCATTCCTTTACTGATCAATCCACTTTTTTCTTCGGTCTCCAAGCCGGTCGGTTCACACTCACCACTATACAGTCGCTTAACCAACCGACTATTCTTCCACCTTTCCACATCAAACCATCTCAACATACCTTCATTTATTCTCTCATTTATCCTTTCTTCACACACAACAACTCTCTAATACGTTCATTCTCCTTTTATCAATTCTTCTCACACCTAGCACGCCTTAAGATTGTCCATCTGAACGCATTTTACTTTAGATCTATATCTTCTTATTCCCAAACCATTAGTCTCCTACTATACAATAACACAGAAAACAACATACCCTCATTGTAAGACCGCACTAGCACATCAAGACTTAGTCCCTTTACATTCACCCATTAATTGCACCAGCCACCTCCTGCCATTCACAAACTTTCCTACTACAACTCTGCATCATCCGTTCCCTTCTCATCCAACATATACCCTAAATATTTAAACTCAGACTTGTTTCAGTTGCTCACCATCTGACATACTTACACTGAGACTGTCCTCATCACAACCATAACCTTACTCTCATCTGCTACATTTCTTTCAAACCCCTCCTATTACACACCCTGCCAAAATCTGCTCTACCAATCCTCTCAAACTCTCTTTCTTTTCAGATTCGCCACACAAAACAAATCATCCGCATATAATAGGTAGGGCATTCTCCACTTTTTCCATTCTCCCATCATTCTAACACATTTCCTTTGCACGACCTACTCCAATTCTTTCATAACCAAATCCATATACAAATTGATTAACCAAGGAGAAATAACAAACCCTGTCTCACTCCGCTATTAATACCAAACCAATCACACCTTTGACACTATTTATTCTTACACACGCCTCACTATATCGTCATTACATACTTTGCATTCATTCAGAGCCTAGCCAAACATTATATATCATAACACGTGTCATAGACTTCCTATTAACCCATCATACGCTGTTGCAAATCCATTAAAGACCTAAATTATCAATTTATTCTTCTTCCCCTCATTTTCTCAGTCCTTTGTTTCAATGTAAAGGATTTGATTCACACATCCTCTACAACTTCCTAAACGCACCTTGGTCTTCCCAAACAGCCCTTCAGTCACTCGAAGCACTCCTTTCGACCAATCACAGAATAGATCTTCCTTACACACTCAATAAACTTTTCCTCTATATTTCTACAGTTCCCTTCTTCCTTTCCCTTATATAAGAGTACTATTAAGCTGTTCCTCTCCAATCTCTTGGACTACACCCTCACATAAACGCTTTAATTACACAATTCCATCCAATCAATCACCATCTCGCCTCCGTTCTGGATCATTTCACCACCAGTAATTTACATCCTGCAGATTTAACCATTCTTTAACTTTTTCACTCTACTCATTACCTCCTCCTTGATATGAAACCTTTCTCCCAAAATACCTATTTCCTTCTTGCACTTTCAACCCACACATTCACTATCACTCTTCATTACTGCCAATATTATGCAAGGATTTCGAAGTGTTCTTTCCACACTACCCTCACATCTCATTTCATCAGTTACAAAGCACCACCCCTATTCATTATATCTAAACAGCAGGTTCCCTATTCTCATTCTTAACCTTTCCGCTTCCTTCCAGAAGAGCTTCTATTCCCCTGTAAGTCCCCATTCATCTCCTCAAACTGTTCATTTACCTCTTCTTTTCTCCTACGTAGCACCTTTTAGTATTTTGTTTTTTTCTCCTTATATAATTCCAAGCATGCTTTCTTTTGAACTTCATCATTTTGCTTTTAGTACATTTAACCACGCTTCTTGTTTTATTCTACCGTTGGATACCTCTTCATTCCAACCACTCACTGGTAAGATCTTACTTAATTACTTAGCACATCCACATACTTCTTTGACTGGCTAACAATTGCCCTCTTCATTTGTGCTCCCCGATTTGCTCAGTTTCCAACTTGTTCAACATTCAACTTGAATTTACTGAGTCGACGCTCTGTACATACTTATCCTTATTACCTTGTTTCCTTAACTTCTCCACTCTTAATTTTACCCACTTCCTTCGTATCACCTTCCTTCTCCATCCAAGCCCCACTAACTTTATTTTACATAGAAAAACACATATGATCCGATAATCACCCATTCCTAAACCCCCTTCATGTTAACATCCACACAATACTTCAACATCTCTTCTTCACCAACACAAATCAATCAGACTTTTCACTTCGATACCATCTCTACCTCACTAACTCTAGCATAACTTATAGGATACTCTGATGTGTGGTAAGCAAGTATTACTGTACACACATGAGGTTCTCTCCTCAACAGAAATCAATCACCTCCACAATTTCTCATTTCGTCCAGACACCAAAAACACCTGTTCAATACCATCCTTTATTGATCCCTACCCCAACCATTCAAGTCCGCAACACTATCAATCTGAAGCTCTACTCACCCATCCAGAACATCATTTTGATTATCCCAGAAAATCGCACTCTTCAACATTTTTCTCAGATGGACCATACGTCCACAACCACACACAAATTTTGACCTTTTCAACTTAAATTTAACCATTAGAATTCTAGGACTTACATACACAAAGTCTACCATAGCTCTGTACCACAAGTCACTCATCAAATTGCAACTCCGTGGCGCGCGACGCATTAATTTTCCACGCCGCGCAATCACACAGCTGCACCACCCATCTTTTCAACCGTTCCATAGAGCCAGATGGCCACCGACAGCAAGCAATAAATTTGCCCTTTCTATAATACATCCATCACCTTCTCTCCTCTTCTCCTCAACATTATTTCCCGGACTCCATGTTCCCATACGATTCATACATTTTTCGCCGAAAGATAGAGAAGGCGTTTCGGCGATCACGATCTTCTCGAGGCCTGCAATAGCATTCCTAGCAAGAGATAATTGGTAGTGGGCAGCCAACCCAACTAACACCTGTCCCTTGTCGCCTTCTACGACACGCAGGACATACGATGTGGTGATCTGTCTGTTCGAAATGAAAGTAGTAACAACTCTGATGCGGCCTTTTTAGAAGCTGCAAGAGTAAACTTAATAACAACAACTTTCGATAAAAATGCGAAAATATTAGCTACTTATTTTAAAAGAGTTTTAGACTTTAAAGAAATTAAACAAAATCAACAGTCAGATAAGTAACTTAGTTATCTAATAGCGAAGAAAGAAAAAACAACTTTGAAGGTAATAAAACAGAAATACTTTTATAACAGAAAGGTGATAGATTAATAATAGACTTCTCTTTAAAGTACTCTAGAGTTTTTGTTCCTGAAAATTGTGTGCCTAAAGTAATCAGCGACTATCACAATAAACGACACTTGGGCGTGAATAGGACGCTCATTTGCATAAAAAATGAGTTGTGTTCCATCACGTGAGTAAGAAGGTGAAGCAGTTTATCCACATCTGCGCTACTTGTCAAAAAATTAAACGGTAGCCGAAATAAGTCCTAATTGCGGAGTTTTTAAAGAACCTACCATGAAGTTCGAGACAGTCCATGTGGATATTTTCAAATTACCTAATGTAATGGGATACAAGTACCTACTTACCTTAACTGACCGCTACAGCAAGTACCTGTTCGCGGTGCCACTCAAAGAAATAAATTCGGGGGAAATATTGAATGCATTTATTCACGAGCTCTTTCCGTTCTGTGGAATTACGCAGGTGATTATTTCAGACAAAGGTGCAAATATCACCAGTCACCTGTTTGAGGAAGTCTGCAGGGTTTTCAGAATGGTACATCGAGCGACCTGTAGTGTAAATCCAAGGGCCAACGGATTGCTGGAGGTTAAACATAGGAATCTACTGGCTTGTCTAAGATGTATGTTGCAAGAACATGATTTGAGCCCCTCAGACTGGCCGAGCCTCTTACCTATGGTGTTGTTCACTCTGAGACTCGCGCCGATAACAAAAGACGGCATCACACCCGCTCAATTGATGTTTGGTCAAAACATATCAATACCGAGTGGGTTAGTCGATCCTGCTTCGGAGGCAGCCCCTATAGAGTATAATGCATACGTAAAAAAAACTAGCCGCCCTTTTATCACAGCCGCTGGCTCCGCACACCAATTATAAAAATCGTCATGTATTTGTGCCAAAAGACTTGCATGAAGCAAAGTTTGTGTTAGTAAGGCAGACACAGTTTAATGTCGGCAAATTAGCACCTCGCTATGTCGGCCCTTTCAAAGTTATAAGAGTTAATAAACAGAATGCAGAACGTGCTTATCGAGAAAAATGGGAAGCCCCATTTAGAAAGTTTAAGAAACGTTTGCATATATTATAACTTAATAGATTTGGAAAGGGAAAATACCACAAAAAAATGAAAAATAACTAAAACATTAACCTAATCCTTTTTTTATATGGTAAAAACACCTGAGGTTAAGGTCTAAGGTAAAGGCGTCGGAGCGCTATGTATTTTTCACGAAAATTTAAGCAAGGTATTGTTTCACTCTCTACCTTTAGTCAGCGATCTCCTCTAGCTCTTAAACCTTTTATAGAAATTTTTATAGAAAGAGCGTGATTAAGGCCTTGGTAAAGAGTCACCATATGTACCTACTGCAAAGGACTGCTGTAAACTTAATAACTGGTTAATTGTTCCTGCATGTACGACTCAAGGGCTCACAGAGACCATTGTCTGCCAACATAAGATTGACTTAGGAATAAATTTACAATAAGACTTGTAAATAAAATCCGTTTGTAAATTGGTTTCTGGAAGGCCTTGCAAAATTTTTGTTATGGGCCCTCAGCTAAAAAAAAGCCCTTGAGCTTCTAGACAGGGTTTTGGCACGATTGGGGACAACTGGGTTGTCCCCAATAGGGTTTTTTCAATAAAGCCACCTTGAAAAAAACATCAAAAAACCCACCACTGGGTTTTATCTGGATTTTATATAAAAAAAAAAAAGGTAAAAATGAAGGATATTAAATTCAATTGAAAACTGAAAGGCTAATTAATTGAAGATAGTAATTACTCTTATGTTCTAAATTCTCTTTATTGCTTATTTCAACCTTTCTATAATCCTAGTCTTTTTTAACTAGGTTAATAATGCTCTTTGTATTGGTTGTTATTATTTATTATTTAGCGAGTAACATTTGCTCACTTCCAGATCAAGGTGAGTAAAGCAATAATAGCCTAAGCTGAAGCTCTGTGAGTCAAGACATCCCAACTCCATCATAAAACTCACTATACCAGGTTGACATGTGTAGTTTACTTTCGAAACCTGCCAACATAATTTGGACAGACTTTGCTAATTGCTGAACAACACTGACAAAGTAGACAACAAATAACCAACACAATCTTAAAAAAATTAAATGCCCTATCTAATTTTTAATGGCTACTAGGTGGCACAAACAAATTTTGGTCACAAAAAAGAACCATTATAATATAATAATATATAAACAATATTTTGCCGATCCATTTAAACTACATATGTACATATTTATTAATTATTTTAATTAATTATATAATATATAACTATCTATTCTAATAAGATGGTACTTTCATCTCATATCTATTATTATAGTATACCCATAGTATGAAACTATTTAACTATTTTAGTTTTCGGGATAAATATTATACTGCTACTTATACATTTCTCATACGAGTAGATAAATCTTATTATATGGATTAAACACAATATTATTATTCTCTTATATTATACTCAGTATCCTATATTAGTATCCTGTTATTATATAATAATAGTGTATAGTACTTATACTATAATATACATATATATCATCTAATATATAGTAGTTTTATATTGGTGAGTATGGACTGGATATAGTACTATATATAAGTACATATATATATTATATATTATATATATATATATATATATATATATTATATATATTATATAGTATTACATGAGGAATTATATATATCAGAGTGATATATAGGTGATGTTATAGGGTAAGTATATTACCTAGGGCGTAGGGCTACTATAAGGGGGGTATTATTATCCACTCGGCACGTGAGGTGACACGCGTGACCTCCACTACTATGAGCTCGTAGTATACGGCGCGGCCTCACTAGTCATTACCCTTACATCGGGGGATAGTATACATATACTATACTGTATATATTTTAATTATTATAGTGGTACATATAGTAGTATCACTCTATACGACGGGTAATTTATGTCCCGCATGATCTCATCCGGCTCTCCTCACCTAA